>LYNE01001868.1:30026-54747 GCA_001662545.1 Rosa x damascena
GTATGGTCATGTCAAATTTATTGTGTCCTTGACCCAAAGCACAAAATTGAGCAAATGTATTCCCACTTATCCCACTAACAAAATTTTATTCATGTTTAAGGAAAATTGAAATTGGAAGATAATTAAGTCGTACTTTCATTGATAATATGGGTCTCTTTATATAGAGGATTACAAGACATAAAATCAAAGTTGTACAAGGAAACGTAATATTACATTGATTGGATATCTCCAAGATTCTCTGACATTATCTCTAATTCTAACCATATTACCACTAGGTCAAGTAACCTAGAGTTTGGGCCAGACACATATTCTGGATTTACTTGAACACTCCCCCTTGTGTCCCCCAAACGTGGTGCTCCTCTCGTTGCCTCATTAAAAACCTTGTCGAGTAACAAAAACCCTGTGGACAAAAATAACCTCGGTCGAAGGGGAAAAAGAACACAAGACACCCTTCACGTTTCGAGACCATATATGTAGATATCTCCCCCTGATGTCTGCATCTCCCCCTGATGACTACAGTCATAGGAGTTCGGATAACTTCCACAAACGATGCTACTAACATGTTTCTCGAAAGTGGAATTTAGGCAATGACTTAGTAAGCAAGCCTGCCATACTGTTCTCAGATCGAACTTAGTTCACTTTAATCTTGAGGAGAGTCTGTTGTTGCTGATTATGCTTGGTGTTGTCGCTTTTGATGTAGCCTTGCTTCATTTGTTCAAAACAAGCGGCATTGTCCTCATAAATGCTCGTAGGCTCATCTGTGGCAGACTTCAAACCACAATTGCTTCGAACATGCGTAATTATGGATCCAATCCTTATACATTCACAAATCGTTTGGTAAAGAGCAATCATCTCTGCATGGTTCGAAGATATAGCGACTAGGGTCTATTCTATAGACCTCCAAGATATCACAGTCTTTACCCATGGTGAACACTTAACCATTTTTGGGAATGACCTTTGTGTGGATCAGAGAGATACCAAGTATTAGCAAAACCTTCCAAAACACTAATGTCGTTTTGGGATGGGGATAGAGAATATGCAGGCCAGTGTTGGTGGCATTTCTGGTGTGTGATGGGTCCATCATCTCTCTGTAGAGATAAAATGTGCCCATATCAGTGGTACATCTCTAGTATGGAAAGATATCTTTTACACCGGTCCAATGGCGTCGCGTTGGCGCAGAGCTATACCTAGTTGACAAGTTCACTGCAAATGAAATGTCAGGTCTTGTGCATTGGGGTAAGTATAATAATGTGCCTATTGTACTTAAATATGGCACTTTTGCCTCTAGCACATCTTCGTCATCATCCTTTGGACGAAGAGGATGCTTTTCAGGATTAAGACTATGGACGATCATGGGGGTGCTTGAAGGCTTGACCTTGTCAAAACGCCTAAGCATTTATCAATACGATGCTCAAGTTCCAAACCGAGATATAATTGTGTTCTCCCAAGATCTTTCACTCAAACTCGGATTTCAAGTGTTCAGCGGTTTCCCTTCTTAAAGGGCTTCTAATGAAGATCGTGTCCAACATGAACCGCGATAGAATTCGAAACTTGTTATGGAAACGCGTGGGCATATCCCTTCCTAATCAAGTAGTCACTTTAGTGAGCGTTTCAACCTTATTGTAAACGAGCTCCATGGTCTAGAGCCGCTTGAATGAAGTTCACCATGAACCTTCATGTATATTCCATATCTAGATCCTCATAGAGATACGTAGTAACCACATTCATGTATATTCCTCACCATGAACCGCTTGAATGAAGTTCACCATGAACCTTCATGTATATTCCATATCTAGATCCTCATAGAGATACGTAGTAACCACATTCGTAAGCTGCATGTTCAGTTATTCAAAAACTACCAAACTGACAGGGTAGTGGAGTTCGATGACATCCATTATGAGAGAATATGTCTCATTGTAGTCGATTCCAGGGCGTTTTTGTGAGAAGCCTTGCGCCAAAAGATGAGATTTACTATCTCTTTTTCTCATTACGCTTTCTAACAAAGACCCTTTAGTCAATAGGTTTTATGTCAGGAAGTGTTGGCATCACTGGCTTAAAAACCTTCGTCTTCATTAGAGAATCCAACTTAACCTGGATCACATATTTCCATTTAGGCCAATTTTCTCTATGTTGGCATTCATTCATCAACGGAGCGTGATTCAATATCATCGGACTCAACGAACTCATGCGCAATGAAATGCATGAATACATCATCAATCATGATGGAGTTTTTATCCCACATCTCATGTACACTAGTGTAATTTTTAAAGAGCTCTATATTCTCAGGAATAGGTTCTAACGTTGAGGCATCCCTCAACGATAACCATAATCTGGAAGATTCTCATAAGACGGATTTTGAGTGTCATTGATTTAAGGATTGGTTTGTGCCAAAGTATCCTTCGAACCCACGGGCCTCCCACACATCCTAGCTGGGGCCATAGCCTATAACTCCAGAGTGCCACTCTCTATGGCGTTGGTGCCATGCCTAGCTCCGTGTAGGGTGACTCTACGTCCTCTCGTAGGGATGTCCATCCTTGCAGGCATGTTTGCAACAGATATGTGTGATCCCGTCACTTTAACAGGGATCAAGATGAGACATAGTGGGGACAGACCATGACAATTTTTGTCGTTCCTGTGTTCTTATCTCCCCTAACGACGGGAAGACTGTTTCATCAAAGTGATAATTCGCAAATCTAGCGGTAGGGAGATCGCTTAGCAAGGGCATTAAGTGGCGGATGATTGTTGGAATCTCAAATCCAACTTAGTTGCCCATTCGTCTGTAAGGACCCATCATAGTGCGCTGTGGCGGCGCATTTGGCAAATAAATGGCACACTCAAATATGCGTAAGTACGAGATACTTGTACCCAATCACTAGCTGTAACGCAGAGATAGATTGAGTGGCAGTGGGTCATAGACGAATTAGCATAGCTACATGCGATATTACATCACCCCAAGCGGATATAAGGAGATTGGTGCGCATTACAAACATCTGGGCTATCATCGTAGTCGTTTCCGCGAGACCATTTGGGTGTGTTCATGGGAATATGATGTCCAACATCAGTCCCAATGCAATAACCATCGAAAGTTTTTGATGTAAACTCTATAGCATTGTCCAATCCAATTGACTGAATAGGATGATCCGGAGAGTGAGCCCATTGTCATATGATATGTGCTAGGAGTGTAGCATAAGCAGCATTACAAGTGGACAATGGCACAACATGTGACCAGCGTGTTTGCATGTCAACCAACATCATGAGATATTTAAACGTCTGCAAGTTGGTTGAACTAGTCCACAGAATCCCCACGGACTCTATGTAAGAACAGAATGAGTATTTTCGTATCCTTTGCATAGGACGGTCTCGGTCCTAATTTCTATAAGGAACAGGATTTGTAGAACGAGCGGGGGCCTTAGAAGCAACCAATGAGGATTTTGGTTGGGCCTGAGTATCTGAAAAGCTATTTGAAGGATAGTTGGTGATTGCAGCATCACTCGGGGGGCTGTCACCATGATGGATGTCATGGCGTCATGGATATGGACTGTGCCAGCCCTAGGTTAGTGGTGGACGGCGGCGGCGCCAGAGGCAGCAGCAGGGTCACACTTAGTCCAGGAATCAACTTTTAATTCATGCTTTGTTTTGCTCGAAAGAATGGATGTCCGTGTGAAGTCTTTAGTAGATGGATCATCATATCATGACTAGGATGACCTATCCTGTCGTGACAAAGCCAATATGTGTCTAAATTCAAAAGATCTTCTCTCATAACATTATTGGATTTAATAGCTCGAATAGTGGCATAGAGTCCACTAGAGAGACACATAAACTTCTCTAAGATGCGCATTTGTTCGCAATCATTAGAGGTATTGCAAAGGAACTCATTCCCGTTCTCTATATAAGTTCCCACATGGAATCCGTTGGCTCGAATGGCTTAATAGGATTTGTTTCGCCCTAGGAGCGTAGAGAGTTTCTGTGACAATAATCAAGGTGCCATTTGGCAATTAGAATTTGGGCTATTCCATGTCCTTGAACTAATACGGATGGCCCAGCCATCGTAGTCACAAAGTAATATGCTCATAATCAAAATGGAGTCATAATGAAAAGAACTCGAAATTTTATTCATAAGCCAACGGTGTACATCATTGTCTCTTAACCATTAAGATAATCTAATCCAAGTACTAGATAATGCAAAAAAATGGTAGTCGTTTAACTTCTTTCTGTAACTCCAAAATAAATATGACCAGGTGAGTAGAGAGATGTCGGCGGAGCAAAGCTCGCTTAAGTACCACTTATCTCAAAACCTTCCTAGACATCATACACATTTTGGATAAGCCTATGTGAAGAAAAAATAAACCAATCGCATTTACTACAAAGTATATGGCAATTGCCTATTACATCTCTTGGAAAAATAAAGACTTAAACAAAATTGGTGATCTATAGATCCCAGCCAGATTTGAAGTCTTCAACCCTTCACTCTAGATCATCTTCTTGATCTTCTTGTTCCACATAGTGAGCTTCTCTTGCTTCACAATATGCTTTATAGGCGGTGACAATTTCTTCATGAGCTCTACAAATGTGTGTCCAATGACCGGATACTCCACGTCAGGAACATTCATCTTTGTGCTCAGACTCCACTAATTGAGGCGCTTTGAAAGCATCATTTGGATGGCTCTTAGTGTTGGTGGCGCCACCAACATGGTCAGGGGTGTTGCCTCCCTCTCTCTTTCCACGTTGACCTATTCGGTTCCGTGTCCGCATATTTTGGTGGTTGCCTTCCTCATTAGAGCGAGAATATGGACCAAAATGACTAGAATTGTCCCTAGATTTTGGGTTTCTTTCTTGCCTCCCTCCCTTAGGGGCGCGACTATAATTGGACTCTGGAATATGCTATGTTTCCACGGGTCTCAAATTATAGTTCTTCACAAGGATGTTGTCATGCTTTTCAGCGACATTTATAGCTCCAATGAGCTCATGAAACCTTGTGATCCATCCTGCAGTAACATCGATTTGATAGTTCTTAGCAACCATCAATGTAGAGACGGGGAAGGTAGATAGAGTCCTCTCAATCAACATCGCATCTGTAATATCTTTTCCACAGAATTTCATTAAGGATTTAATGCTAAATGCTTCCAAGTTGTAGTCAATAACTAACTTGAAATCACAGAAGCGGAGGCTATGCCATCTCAATTCTAGTTCAGGAAGCAGGGAGTCACGGACGTTGCCAAATCTTTCTTCGAGTGAGACCCACAGCCTTCTGGGGTCTTCTTCGTTCATATACTCGTACTGGAGCAAATCATCCATATGACGAGTCATTAGGATGATGGTTTATTTGCCTTTAAGGCTACTCTATTTGCTTCCAAAGCTTAAGCTTGCTCAACAGTTAGCACCTCCTAGCTAGACTCGAGAATCGTATCCAGGATTCCATCGGCCTTGAGATGCTGGTGGACATCACAAACCCACTTGTGGTATCCAGAGCCAGTTGTCCCCAATGGAGCGAAGTCCAGTTTATTCAGGTTACTCATACTGAAAGAGAACAAGAAAAAGGATTAGTTTCGGAGCGGAAAAAACTACCACGAAAACATATAAAATTTCTTAGCGTAGTCGCTCCCAAGAAATTATAAATTTCCGAGCGTAATCGCTTCCAAGAAATTAGGGATTTCTAAGCGTAGTCGCTTCCAGGAAATCTGATTCCAAGAGGTATTGGATTAGATCGAAACAATTATGTAAGTGGTTGAACATAAATTCTGTACAAACTCTAAGTTTGGAGATCTCAACAAGCTCCAAGCTTGGAGTGAGCACGAACCCCCACAGTTTGGCTCTTGGTCTCCCTTATGAAGAAGAAAGGGGGGTAGAAAAAGGGAGGTTACAAGTCCCCGAGAAAAAGAAGAGAAAAACAATAAAAAAACTTCAAAAAGGGGACCTAATAGAACCTTTAAAACATACCTTGAAAAGTGTAGAAAATTGCCAGAAAAAGTCGCTGGAGGTGGCTGGAAATCATCGCCGGAATTTGGTTGCCGGAGCTTGGCGGTGGTCGGCCGGAATTGTTTGGCTGTGAGCTGCCCTTCCTTTTCCTTTTTTTTTTTTTTCTTTTCTTCTCTTCTGGGCCCGCGTCCACCTTTTCTTTGCCCTAGGCTCGATAGGAATTGGGCTGGGGCAGGTGTAAGTGCAGGTGCAGCAAGCAAGTTCTGGGAGGGTGACCGGTTCAAGGTTCAGGGTTAGGGCTTTATGTTGATAACATGTTTAAAGAAAACTGAAATTGGGAGAGAATTGAGTCATACTTTCATTGATAATATGGGCCTCTTTATATAAAGGATTACAAGGCATAGAATCAAAGTTGTACAAAGAAATGTAATATTACATTGATTAGATATCTCCAAGATTCTCCGATATTATCTCTAATTCTAACCATATTACCACTAGGTCAAGTAACCTAGAGTTTGGACCAGACACATATTCTGGATTTTCTTGAACAATTCCTACTCACTCAATTTAAAGTAAAATGTCAATTTTGCCCTTAAGCTAATTAATAAACTACAGCCTGCCACTCCTCTCTCTCTCTCTCTCTCCTCAGTGCTGTTATCGAGGCTCAATTGGAGGTCACCGTCGAGGTTCAAATCGGTTCCAGCATAGAGGCTCAATTCGTCGTTGTGCAGCACGGTTTCGACTCAAACAGGGACTCTGACGAGCAGCATGGACTTCGACTTCGACTCCGACGTGCAACCCAAATTCTGATTCCTGTTTCAACTTTGACTCCGATAGCGATTCCAACGTCAACAGCCGGGGGAATAAACTCCGACAGCGATCTTGGAACCGGGCAATAAACTCCAAAAGAGATTCTGGTGTGCCTGCTGGTGTGTTTTTCTAGCTCCCCCCATCTGGAAATCAAATAACACTGTTGAACTGGGTCTCTCACATTGCAGGTCTACAACCGGCGAAGAAGGAAGAAGAGAAGGGAGAGGATCACCGGATCTCTCACTGTACCGGTAGGTGCACAGAGCATTTTCTAGGTGCCCAAATCATTTTTTTTTTTTGGGTAAAATTGGGGCAAGAGGCCCAGAAGGAAAGAAAATGAAAATAAAAAATATTCTATTGGGGGGCAATAGAGGTCTGTTAAAGGTCTATTAAGGGGCATTAGATGTCTATTAGAGGCAATAAATGTTTTGAATTGATGTAATCTCCTCTTTTTTTCCTTAATTAATGTTTTATTTGTCTAATTTTATGGATATTAGTCCCATATTGGTGACCAAAAGGTCTATTGGGGGAAATAAAGGTCTATTGATGGGGCAATAAACCTCTCCGGCTCCATACGAGATCTCCGACAACCTCTTTAGGGACTTCCGACGAGGTTTCATAAACATCTATTGCCCCCCAATAAAGGTCTATTAGGGGGCAATAGAGGTTTATTAGGGGGCAATGAAAGTTTATTTGGAGGTAATAAACCTTTCCGGCAACCTATGAGATTTCTGACGACCTCTGGCGAGGTTTTCAAAGAAGTCGGGTAGGTGGCGGCCGGTGATAGGATTTTGGTGACCGGTGACGGGAATTCGGCGATCGTTGGCCTTAATCCGGCGGCCGGTGACCGGAGTCCAGTAGCCGATGATTAGACTCTGGCGAAGTCTCCTATGGTTTCTCTCTCTCTCTCTCTCTCTCTCTCTCTCTCTCTCTCTCTCTCTCTCTCTCTCTCTCTCTCTCTCTCTCTCTATGTTACAAAGGGGTGATGGTAAAATAGTCTTAAAAAAAAAACTTAATTGAGTATTAGGGAAGACCTTATTAGAGTCTTCATAGGTAAGGGGGAATTAAAAAAAAAATATAATGGGGTAATTGGGATAAATGACCCTAGAATTATTGTAAATGGACAAAATCTCAAATTTATTAGGTATAATCAAGGTTCTAAAAATCACTAGGCGCTAGTCGGGCGGCGACCAAAAGCCTACCGCCTAGAGGCCTAGGAGGAAGTCTAGGCGGGGACTAGGCAGTTTTATTTTTTTAATTTTAATTTCTTTATAGAAAATACGAATTGATAAAATATTTCACATGCTCTTAATGATTGCTTAATTACATTCAAAACATTAAAACAACTACTTTTATTTTATTTTATTTTTTTTATAAAAGAGGATCAAAGGGTTTCACTCCTGCCCTCATGGTGACTCGAACTCATGACTTCGTACATTAAAACAACTACTAAATAGTATTAGATATTTAGCCACAATGGTCAGTGGTCAAGTAGTGAACCACCACGCTACTATCTCAAAAAAACTAACACCACTTAATAATCCACGTGGATTAATCGAGAGAAGCCTTCACGTTTTGCATCTCTCTTCTCTCATCTCACGCGTCGTTCTTCACCTTCATCCTCTGCTTCTCTTATCGCTCCACTCTCTCTCTAAAAAAAAGAAGAAGAAAAATCAAAGAATTAGCGTCAATATCCATCAACATGTGTGAATCAGAGTCAAGGAGAGCGAGAGCCAGATCGGTGTAAGGAGAGAAAGAAAGAGAGAGAGAGAGAGTGTGTTGTGTGTTATATGTCTCTGCTGTCATCCATCGATGAGAGACTGAGAGAGAGATGACGAGTCACCAAGTTTGGTTCTTGGTTTAGAGAAAGAAAAGACAGATCAGAGTCTTCTGAAATTATGGGTTTTGAGAGGGACAGATAGAACATGCTTTCGAGATGTGGGTGTTCAATTTTGATGAGAAAAAAAAAACAGCACCCAGCGCCCAATTCCAACCGCCGAGCCCGACTAGGCGCCCGCTGAAGCTGCAAGCAATTATCTCAATCACCTATCCCATAATCGGGGCGGCGAAGGTGCGCCCAGTGCCTAGGCGGCACCGGCCTAGTCGGCCGCCTAGACCGATTTTTAGAACACTAGGTATAATTGTCAATTTACTATTTTAAGTTTTCAAAATTAATCAATTTGCTTCCCTAAATTTTTAAAATTAATTATTTGCTACTCTAGATTTTTAAAATTAATCAACGTTTGGACGGAGAAATGGAGAAACTAATATAATAGAGTAAATTGACTAATTTTGAAAAACATAAGATAGCAAATTGGCTGAAATAATATTTAGGATAACAAATAAGCTAACTTTTTTTTTTTTTTTTGAAGTAATGATAATTTCATTGATATAAACGCATGCCAAGAAGGTCATTATATACCCACCCGCTATCACATAATAATGGACAGAACAAGGATTCGAGGAGGAGCCATAGTGACACATAGGATAGACCAATTATATTTGAACTTATCACTCACTTATTTAAAGCGAGCCTATAACTATGCCAAACATTTACATAGTTTATAGGCTTAACAAACATAAAAGAAAAACATATATCTTCTCCTTGCCCTTCAAGTTAGGGTTAGGAGGCTTACCTGAAAACAGAACACTCAAGACATCTTTAGCAGGAACTTTCTTTGTTTTAGAGGGATTTTTATTTTTAGATCCCAAAGGCCGGCCTCTCTTCTTTTTTCCACCAGGAAGCTCTACTTGTACAGTTTTGGGCATCATTACCTCAGCAAGCATCAACATACCACCTGGTGTCTCCACTAATCCCAGAGATTTTGCACTAAACTTGGTAGAGAATTCGGGCATTTTTACCTTCTTGGAGGGTGCAACAAGACTTGTCTTGCCTTCCAGTAAATCAGACATAAGGAATTGTAGCTTTTTTGGGGAAGGGGAGGGTCTATCCTTCTTTGCTTGCTACTCGGTGTCCACAGTTACCAGAGCCATCGAATTATCCTCACTAGCAGGTCTTTTTTCTGTACTATGAACAACAATAGGTTTGCGTACCTTGCTTGTCTCAGCTCCTCCAAATATAGGCCTAGCTTCCAACAAGCGAAAGGATTGGGGTGGTAATACCCTGAAAGTGAAATTTTTCATCCTCGAATTGATTCTCCTGAAACCCATTGAGCTTCAGCCTGCACGCTGCTAGTATGGATGTCAATTCCAACACGACTCGAAACCCGCAAGAAATAAAGCGGGTTGAACCCGCACGATTAAAAAGCGGTCAGCAGCGAGTCAACCCGTCATAACCCATTTAATAAACGGGTCGGCCGCAGGTTAACTCGCCAACACGAAGTGAACCCGTATAACCCTGTTATGCTATACTTCTTCTTAAAATTTTGGACGTTGGGAGTATTTAATCCTAGGATTGGACAATTTAAAATATTTTGCTTTATCATTATTGGATTTAATTATTTATTGAATTATATATAATTATTTATATTCTTCGTCTTATGGAGTTTTTAGTGAATTTAATCAATTTATGCATTTTTTTAGTTAAATGGGTCGCAGTGTTAACCCTTAAATGTATCATTTTGTCCAACACAACACGACCTATTTATTAAATGGGTTAAGCGGGTTGGAAACAGGTAATCCGTTTAATAAATAGGTTGGGTTTGGGTTTAAATTTTCGACACGATTAATAAATGGGTTGAGTTTGGGTTTGTCTCTTATGACACGACATATACCTTGACCCGACACGACCCATTGACAGCCCTAGCTGCCAGTGGTGGAGCAGCTGTGACCGCCGGTGCTGCAGGTTCTACATTACAGGCCTCCCCATCATGATAGACCCAATGGCATGTCTTGCATTTTCCCACTAGGTTTTCAAAGAAGAAGTGGACCTCTTGCTCAACTCCTTTGGCAAACTTTAGGGTTTTTTGCATGATGAAAGGTTTCGAAATTGCATGAGAAACCCTAACCCTAATATCTCCAGTTGCATCGAAAACCTTCTGATCCAGATCAAGAAATTTCCCTGCAACAAAAGCAACATTCGCAATGGTTTTCCTCTGCTCATATGCCGACGGCATATTCCGGATACGAACCCAAAAGAATAAATCTTTCATCTCTACAAATTGCAGGGACGATAGCCTATCATGTTGCTGCAGCACGATTGAAGCTCCACGAGCCTCCCATTAAAACCTTGTTTCTATCCCCTCAAAGATCAAAAGAGAATAGAAAGCGATCAGGAGTGTGTTGTTGAACATTGAAGCCCTTGTTCAAAACGCAAATTCGACGAAAATGCCGTTTCAAGTCCATGGCAGTTGTTGGTTTCGCCGTTTCGGTGTTAGAGGTCTTGCCAGAAGATATGATTGGGAGTTGTGTTGTGCTCCCCCATCGGACATGGACGAGATGTCCACCACCTCATTGGTACCAATAGCAAGTGAGGCAACAAAGATTTTGGTAACTGAATCAATGTTTGGCATGGTGCAATAGGAGAGGATTTGCAATTTGTGAAATGGGGTCCAAAGCGTGCCGGAATGGATTGAAAACGATGAAAAAACGGCGACAAAAGGAGGCCCGCGTTGGCTAGAGTTTTAGTGCGACAAGAGAGACCGCCTAGGGTTTTCGTCAATACAAATAAGCTAACTATGAAAACCTAAGATAATAAGTTAAAAAATAAATAAAACCTAAAGTAATAAATTCACACTGCAATAAAACTTACGTTAACAATTTGGCTATTAAGCCGACTTGTTGACATTCGCTTAGGGTAATCAAAACCCGAAGAAAGAAGAAAAAATAAAACGAAACAAACCTGTCGGGTTTTATTTCAGGGAAGAAAAATAAAAAAAGGATTCTTTTCAAGGGTTCCTTTCATTCTTTGCATCGACTTCTTGGTCCAATGACGATGCATGCTTTGGGGAAGATATTTTAACGCCTTATTCCAAACAAATAAATTTAGAAATAAAAAATGTTGCATACCGACAAGTCTATATCTTCCTAAAAAAGGAATGGAAAATTTTCCATTATAAGGATATGACCTTACTCCACCTAAGTCCTATCATCCTGTAACCTCGTTTACTACAACCACAAAAGACGAATATAATTTGCTGTTTGTCAGGGTCACTTTCCCCTACCCAAATTATAAAGTAAGATATCACATGATTAACAGATTTGTTACGGGGTCTTTTCAACCATACATATCCTTAGGACAAAAACTAGATAATGATTCGACAATTCACAATTGAATAAATTGTATGAAAAATAAATTGAAAATATTCATTCAACCACTAATTCCATAATTTGAAAATCATTATTGAGTTTTTGTTACACGTTTTTCATTAGAGAGGCTCCCAGTAAAATTAAAATTATAAGTATCATTTCTTCTAAGATTTATATGAGTCATACTTGTGAATCAAAGCTTGATATAAATCATAGAGAGTATGAATATAATTTTATAAGAAGGTAAATTACGGCAATTGGTGTCTTTTTCTATTTATTTATTTTTCAATATTAAATATGAATTCAATTTTTAAATTAAATAGGTTTGGCAATTTTAAGAGAAAATCTTATTCAAACAAATAATGTTGGTCTTCAGCGTATTCAAGTGAAAGAAGATTCTAAATGTATGATTGAATTATAGGAGATTGTATCTAGTTTTTTGCTTTAGTATTTTCTTATTATCAAAAAAAAAAATGAATATGTTTGTTTAACCCAATGACATCATTTCTATAAGATACCTAGGTTAGTGGTGCCACATACTTTAATTTATTATAAAATTAAAGAGTTTAAAGTTGGGACCATTTGAAAGGGAGTACATAAAATCATCTAGGGTTCATTGCCCATTCCATTTGTTAGAATTCATGTGTTATTTGTTTGGCTGTAATCTTATACTTTATTTGTTTCGCATGCCACGATTGAGTAGCTTAATGTGTTGATACTCCACAACTTAAACAATGTTCGAGACGACTTCTCAGCTGTACTATTTTATGTTTTTATCTTTCAATAAATGTTCTCTTTATATATGAATTCAAATTGGTATTCTACTATTATTCTTAATTATGTGGTTCGTGAAGACGTGTTTTAACGCAAGTAGTTTAGACATTTATCCATATAAGAGCAATCTCGATCATTTTGGATAGAAGGAATAATTTTTTTTTTCTTTCTCAAAAATAGTGTTATATAAATAATTTTTTTAATAAACTTATATATAAATAAAATGTTTTTTATTTTCTTTCAAATTAACTGAGGTGACGTGTCAAGCTTAGATCTTGTAGTAACAAAAAGATATTTTATCACTAATTTAAAGTAAAGTTTACAGTACAGTGATGTACAATAATAGAGCAACTCCCTACAAATGTAATATATATGACGTAAAACTAATTTACCGTAGTCGGGTACCAATTAAGTTGACTAATAATGGATTAGAGAAGAATAATGCGCAATTATGTCTGAAATAAACTGTTAATGATTGTGGCAGGTGGGCCAAGTTACACTGACAAACAAGTGATTTATATTCCTGCTATGTGGTTGTAATAGGGGGCAGGTGGAAGCCAATAAAGTCATATCCCTATAATGGAAATTATTACAATTCTATTTATGGGAAAAATATCTAGTAATAATAACAGAAAAAATCTCCTCGAATGGGTGCCAAAATATGTTTGCTTTCCCATTGGACCAACCACGCTTCCTAATAACAACAAGAGATGATAATGGTACTTCTCCCACTCGCACAGTTGGCAAACGCGCCTCCGTCGACATGTTTCCTTGAAGGCAGTGCACCTCACGCGTCCCGGGGAGCGTGTCAGGTGGAAGGGCAAACTTCCATATGACGTCATATAGGCCAACGAAGCCCAAGGCAGCCCCCACGGAAAGCTTTTGATTCGGCAGAGCGCCTGCCACATTGTGGGCTTTCATTGGATGCCTGTGGGACCATGGACTCGATTACCCCCGCAGTCCGACCCTACTGAGCCATTAGAAAGAGGAGAAAAAACTAATTAAGCCTAGCTAAGCTAAAGCCAGGAGGAGGCTAGCTGATCTTGTTGTTATTTCTTTCAGTGCCGCTGCCTGTTGTGGTTGTGGTTGTGGTTGTGGTTGTGGTGAGATTAGAGAGAGAGAGAGAGAGAGAGAGAAGGAGATGGAGGGCGGAGGAGAATGCAACGGTGGCGGTGAGAAGAACCCTTCTGTTTTAAATCGGATATTGCTCAAATACCGGCCGATTGCGCCGAAACCGTTCACCGGAGGCACAGCTTTGGATAAGCTTCCCAAGAGAACCAAGAGAAAGTACGTTAGGACGGTCCGCAAATATAAAGAAGATGAAAACGGGAAAGGCCAAATGACGGATGAGGAGCGCGTGGAGACACTGCAGCTGTTGCCTCAGATCATAGAGCAGAGTGGTAGTGACCTCTCCAATCACGGTGGCGGATCTAGCTGTGAGGTTGATGGTATGATCGTTGAAGATAACAATCACTGGTTGAGCTTGAGTGGAGCCGGAGATCCGACCGCGGCGGTGGGGAAGAAGCAGGTTGCTGTTGACAGCGTGTCAGATCCATCGGCGGTGATGGATCGGATGGGAGGAGTGGAGTCGTGGGTGACGGTGGAGTGCGTGAGAGGCACATGCATGATGGCTCCGAGTTCTTCACAAGGGTTTGGGTTTGGTCTTTCCGGGGTCAGTGCGGACGAGGAGAGAATGAGGAGATTGGAGAGAGACGCATGTCCGGGGTTCATATCGGACGGTTGGAACAGAGTGCAGTGGCTGAACGGAGCGTTTAGGAGGATGGTGATGATGACGAGGCAGCAGCAACCGTTACCGGAGGTAACGGTGTGGTTATGGATGAATGAGGAGCTCCCGCACACGACGAACTCGGCGTTCACGTGCCAAGTGAAACTGAAATACACGGTGTTGGAGAGTCAGAAAAAGGAGAAGAACTACTACTCGCAGTTGGTGCCTTGTGATTTGTGGAGGATGGACGGCGGAGGATTTGCATGGCGGCTCGACGTTAAAGCTGCCCTCACTCTCGGCGGTTGAACCAAACTCCGTTCTATCCGATCAGGTATATAATATAGCTATTACTTATATTTTAATGCTTTTTACACCGATCTAAATTACTATTAGGATGTTGCTATCCACTATCCACTATCCACGAATCCACAACAACTAAGTTAGATTTTTATCTCTCAAGTCTTAATTACTAATGTCCTTTTATTTTGGTGTTGCCAGGTAATATAAATGCATTGTAAAAGAGGAAACTCTCGACTGGTCTAGTGTCCATTATTGTTTACTGCTCATCTAAGCATCTGGCTTGTCGTTTTGACCAAAAACATAAACAGAGCGACAAAACCCAGCTTGTGTTGCTGTCTAGACGGCGTAAGACTGGTCACGGTAAATAGTAAAAGTTAAAAACCTCTTGGAAGATAAAAAAAAAAGAAAAAAAGAAAGAGGTGTGACAGTTAGATCAACCTTTCTAACTGTAGAGATAGTTCATGTTTAGTGACTATAAATAGATCGTGAATCGGTTATATTATGGGTGTGTTTATTAAACTTAAATGGAGTTTAGAAGGAGTCAGAGAAAGAGTGGGGAAAGGAAGAACGGAGGTGGAGAAGAGTCACTCCTAGTAAGATGTTTGCTACTGCTTGGAATCGGAATAGAAAGGCATGGCTATTTTTTAATTGTTGAAAGATGTAAGGGTGTTTTCAATTTTGAGTGATTAGAAAATGTTTTCGAGGGTATTTATGGTATTAAAAATTGACTCCCGGTAAAATTGTCTTATCTAACTTACTACTTCTTAAGGTGTTAAAGTCTTTCAAAAATTTGTAGATATCAGTTGCTTAAGATTGACATAACTTGTGATAGGGTTTTAAGGATGTTTATAGAGGAATTAGAGTCGAAATTGAAGTGAGATTGTCAAACCGGCCCCTCTCACTTTTATGGACCAATTACTTTTCGGTATTTTTCAAAGAAAAATATAGGTAAAAGAGATATCTTTGACATAAACTAACCACAGCAATTAACCTGATATTTTCAACAATAAGTCGTTTTCCTAATATATTTGTTTAAGTTCCTACTTTTTCTTTGCTTGCTATGACATGTGCAGGTCTATTTCATTGTTCATCTTGGGCCTTAACATCTCAAATTTGAGTGTAGGAGAAATTTTTAGGTGTCTTGTCCCTTATTTCCTTGGAGTGGGGAGCAAGGTTGACTAGTTATAAAAATGATATTAAGATTCAAAGTGTATTTAGGATTTGTGCCTTGGGGATAAGGATGGACAAATACACAATCTGTCTTATCCTCGTGTCCCTGTTAAGGTTTCAAGAAATCTCTCACCTTGCTGTCGACGGCATTAGGCTCCCCTTTCCCAACCCAACTCCCACAACGGTTTTGTATGGAGGCTTGCTTGACTGGTCTATGAAATATTTTGGCTCGAGAATCCCGAATAGTAAATTTAAGTTTTTTTACTATTTTCTCCACATTTTGAGCTTCCTGATCAAAATAGAAAAAACTTTTTGGCCCGGGAATTCCAAAAAGTTCAGTTTTTCACTGTTTTCTCCACATTTTGAGCTTCCTGGTCAAAATAGAAAAAGCTACACTAGGAAAATATTCATGGCTAGACTAGTAGAACTCATCAAAAGATGCATTGATGGTGTCAACATGACATGGGACGCAGGAAACAATGACCTTCTCGTCTCAAAAACAAAGAAATGGCTATGATATCAGCTCATGACCCTTTGTCCGGCTTGGCAATGTCGATGTACAAAGTCAAGCTGAGTCTCAGTCTGCAAGATTTGAAAACGGGGAATCCGTTGGGGTGATGGGAATCCTTCTCGCCCCACTCCTCAATAAGTGAGGCATTTATTTATAATCTGCCTGCCCTGGAGGTGCAATGTATATCAGAGAGTCACCCCTTCACCTGCAATGCCAAATTTGGGGAGGCTCTGCGCATCCTTACTCGCGCAATGCATTTGCTCATCCCTACTTAGGGATAACGTCCTCGTAATCAAGACTTTTTATTGGATTAGGAGAAGGTTTATCATACATCAAGGAGTGCGTTTCCATGGAGTGGGAGGATAAAACACCTTGAGCAGCTGATGTGGGGAGCACATGCTCTCTAATTCACATCACACTATGCTGGCCTCTTGGTCTTCTTGCGCCCTAGTTTCATAGAACTCGACTTCTTAGGTCTAATAAAAGAAACATTTTTGGTACTTGATCTCATAAAGTTAATTTAGGGACATCATAGGCCTAACTCTTGAGATATCTCAGCTTTAACTTCAGGATTCTCAATCTCTTCTGTACATGACCTCTTAGATCTCAAATCAAGAGACTTGCGGCTATTGTCTTAGTAGCTAGCTCTTTAAGCTAGAAAAGAGCTTATAAAATTCATTTCATTCGAAGCTCTTTTGATAAAGTAATTTGGGATTCACATCCAAGACCTCTTGGTTCTCAAATCAAGAGACTTGTGGCCATTGTCTAAGCAGCTAACTCTTTAAGCTAAATCTTAGATAACTTTCGAGTACCTATAAAACTAGTTGGACAACTTATATTGGGTGATGTAGAGCCCATGTGGCCGCGAGACATGTACACATGAGATAACCTAGCTCTTATACCATAATAGTAATCTAGGCTTCATATCCAAAAGCAATTGTCAATGGATGGAGTTATCCAAATCCTTATAAACCTATAGTCTCCATTTTCCCATGTGGGATTCATATGCTCGACATCTTTAAGCTCTTACTCCTTTCCACTATCAGCTCTCCTCCGTGGTCTTTGTAAGCTCATGCGCTACGATGGAGCTCTCACTATGAAACTCTCTCTAGGTAGTTGTCTTTAGCAAGCTCTCTTCAAGGGAATTCTCTTTTCCGAGCTCTCTCTAGGGAACCTCCTTAAGCTCTCATCAAGCCGGAGAGGTCTTAATAACGGTCGTCTCTTCTAGTAGGTCTACTTAGTAATAGCCAACTCAATCCTTGTGATACTTAACCCTTTTAACAAAATTCATGTCTTTTCAAAAAAAAAAAAAAAATCACTCAAGTCTCCGTTCAAAAGAGTTTGTTTTAAAGAATTGAATAAATTTTGATTTTGCTTGACCAGCTTATAATGTCTTTTTCTATTGTTCTCACTTCTCAAGTTGATGTACTATCAGACCAGTACCACCATAGAATAATGGAAATGGAACTATATATATTACATTTTACCCTTATTGATGGGTTTTTGTTGAATACTTCATTACTGATTAGATAGTTAATTTGAATGTGTCTAATTAGCGAGAAATACATATAGATATACATATAGGATAGATATGATCAAAATAGGTGCAAGTTTTTGTTCTGAATGGGTGCGCCATAGAATGGAATCCTTACATGCATTACTAGAATGGAAACCTCAAATGCATTACTTACTGGTTTAGAGTATTGAATGTATTCGGTAATCTTTCATTACTTATTTGTGTTCTCTTTACCTGCTATGTTTTCATTTTTATCAATCTAGCTCCCATCATGATCATGGTTAATCTCATTCAGATGAATTTGAATGCATGTGGCAACCTTGCATTTCCTTCTTATTGTTTAATTAGGTTGGGGGAGGATTGCCTGTCGCTGCTTGACTTTGTTTTGGTGGATCTTTGTATCCCTTGCACTCTTTTGTCAAAAAATGGTTGTGGAAGTAAACAACCTTTTTTCTTGATTATATACTAAACCTTCTCCTTTATAATTCTGCAGTTTGTTCCAGTAGCGATTCAATGTTCATATATGTACGAGTGTTATATTTTCATATAGATGGAGGAGGCTCCCGAGAATCTGAAGAAGCGATTGAACTAGTGAGTGCTCGATGATGAAATCAAACGTATACATATATATTATGTACGTGGTAATAAGGATCTGTCGATTGAATAATTTCTATTGCAAGCAACCAATGATTGAAACTAATCAATCATGATATATGAAGAAGCAAGCTAGGTAGAAGTGGAGTGTTGATTGTGAAGTCCCTAACTAGGTTTATGCTAGAAGGGCCGAACATGGAGAACGATCGAGTGAAGTGAAGTTGGAGACTGGTGTAGTAATTGAAAAGAAGACTTCGGGAAAATGTTGATTGTTGAAGTTGGATTGACTTGTTGATTGTTGAAGTTGGATTGACTTGTTGATTATTGAAGTCCCTAACTAGTATATGCTAGAAGGGCTGAACATGTAGAATGATTGATTGAATTGAAGTTGGAGAGTGGTGTAGTAATTGAAAAGAAGACTTCAATGATATGAAGGGACACGATGTAGTACGTTCTGTTTCAAATCTGGTATTTAATTTTGTTATTCTTCATCTTCTTCTTTTCCTTTTTCTTTTGATACTTGTGTGTTTGCAGTAGTTTTAATTTCCTCATGTACAGCAGCACTCCTACGTCTGCAGTCCCAAGAATATATGCAGGAATATATCTATATATATATGCATGCCATACCTTTTCTCTTTAAGGAAGACTAAGATTTACTGGAGCTCATTATTTGGCAAAACTAATAGTGTCCATATTTTTCCTTCAAAATTCATACATATCTTCATCTTTTCTTTATTTTCAAAAGTTTCTGTTAGGTTGAGAGAATCAAGTAATTGAAAACATCTCCTGGTTTAAACCTTATACTAGCATTGCTAGGAATTACCCCATTGCACGCTGATCCTTCTAGTATCCTTTGCCTCAACAACCACCATTAATGGTTGCTCAAGGACTTTGCATTAAGATTTGGGATTTAAAATTCATTTTCCGAAGGATGCAAAACCAATGAAAAATCTCTTACAACTGCACACAATTTTTGACAAATATGACAGCATCAATTTTTGTGCAGTCTTAAGTACAAGTGCTAATCTGGAGGTTAAAATCCCAGGAGGAACTTGTGGAATATGGTAAAAAGGGTCATCTAGTCTGTTTCACAATTTTGATTCTTTGAACTAATTAGAGTTCTCCCTGTGAACTGATCATGTTTGATGGCATAAATATATATAATGTTATTATTCAAACATGTTGCACTGGTCCCCCAACAAAAAAAAAAAAATACACACCATAGGATGTTATAATTTCCCAGTAGGCAATATCTAACTAGTACAAATACCTTTCTCATGACCAAACTTCTAGACTTGCTCCATCAGAAATCCCGGTACTTTTAATTCTTTCTGCCTTCACACAAGATAATGTGGTAGCCATGCCTGCACACCAGAATAACAAAACAAGCTCAGCAAGTGGGGAGCAATACTATTTAGCACATTTAAAACTCGATAATCCAACCATAATTGGAAACTGAATCCATGGAGTGAGACTCATAATAACTCTCAATTGACATGACTGATATGAGTGTTAGAGAAGAGATGCAATCAAACCCAACAAAATTTCCAAAGGAAAGAAGCAATGGACAACAACATCAAAACAATCCCACACACTCGGGCTCCAGGGGGGTAATAGAACATGAAAATGTTTATAAAATTTGGTGTGGTTTGGGCTTTATAAAATTTACACCAAACTCATAAACCTAAAACCTCCAGAGATCACTTAAATGAACAGAAGCACATTTGTTGAGCTTTGTAAATTTGGAATCCAACACCAAAATCAATGGCAAGTGAATCTCTAAAACAACTGACTAGTGTTGTGCATGAACCGAGACCCTAGAGTGACACTCTATTATAAAATCAATCCCTCAACACATGTCTTGCCAATAACCTATACAATCAAGACTCAATCACCCCGAACCGACAGTAGCAGAGAAAATTACCTAAACACATCCACCATAACCAAGAACAAGTTTCAGTATCACAATTAAGTCTTCACAGCTTGCAACATTACACGCCCTTCCTATTCCACCACATTAGTTTTCCAAAGGAACAAACAAGCACTCTACTCCAGTGTATAGCAGAGAGTAACAAATGCATCAGAAAGACTATAAAGATCTAAAATTGCGAAAAGTATCAACACATACGTGGACTTGAAAGCACCGCTGGTAGCCCCAATCGGAGTGCTGAAGGCCACCTCTTGAAAAGGGCCGGCCATCTTCCCGCGAGGGAACCACCCGAGGTCGCCGCCTTTCTTCCCTGAAGGACACTCGGAGTACTCGGCGGCCAACTTAGCGAACTCCGCCGGAGGGACCTTATCGCCGTTTCCGAGCCAGCCGTCCTGCAACTTCTTGTAGGCTTCGTTGATCTTGCCCTGCTTCTCACAAAGTATGTGCCTTGCCTTCACATACGTGCAGGTGCCGAGCCCATCGGAAGCTCCGCCCTTGCCGGACTTTCCTTTTCCCTTAGAGCCGCCGCCCTCGTCGCCGCCGGCGCCGGCTGCGGCTTTTCCCTTGCCTTTTCCTCCGGCCTTGGCGTCCTTGCCCATCTCTAAAACCCTAAAATTTGCGAGGATCCTTCGCCAAAAATCAAATCTTGAAACTGCGGAGGCTCACCTTCTGAGATTGCCAACCTAAGATGAAATGCTAGCACCTATTTAACCTCAAATTTGTGCGATATTTACGATTTTTGCCTTGTTCTGATCGACTATGGATTTTTGCCTTATTGGATGAAAACAATAGACCCAAGGGGCCAGGTTTTTGTTTGAATAATTGTTGTAGGCCCGTTAAGTTGTCGAACTATGTTTTGTTCCTTCCTTTTCTATTGAAAATGAAAGTTTTTACATTGCTCAATCTCAATCCTTTATTTAGATTAGTTTCTGACTTTTTTCTTCGAATATTGACTTATTCCTTATTAATCGCACTAATATTGTGCTGATTTCAAAGACAGAAAATCCGGAAACTGTGAACCACTTTCGACCAATAAGTATTTGTAATGTTGCTTATAAGGTCATTACCAAGATTATGATAAATAGACTTCGTCCTTTACTCATGAGTTATTTTCTACGTTCTTATTGCTCATGAGTTATTTTCTACGTTCAAAATTAATTTAGAAAAAGCTTATGACTTTCTTAATTGAGAATATTTGGTTGCTTGTTTGCAGGCATTTGGTTTTTGTAACAAATGGAAAATTGCCTAGGTACTGTTTCTTTTTCTATTCTGCTTAACGGTTGTCCTCAAGGTTCTTTTAAGCCTACTAGAGGGATTCGACAGGGAGATCCAATTTCACTTTATTTATTTATTCTTGCTATGGAACCCTTCATTAGAAGTTTAAACCATCTAACTACTAGGTCTCGAACACATGTTGGCATTTTGACTTCTACCCATGGTTTTAAGGTTTCGAATCTTATGTTTGCGGATGATTGTTTTATTTTTGCAAAAGCTTCTCATTCAGCAACAAAAAATATTTTGCATACTTTAAATCTTTTTTCTGAAGCTTCAGGTCAGCAAATAAATTATCATAAGTCTACTATTTATTTTTCAAATAATATTTCATCATCCTTTAAAAGAGATATTGCTTGTTGTTTAGGCATTCAACATAAATCTTCTATTGGTAGGGTATCTAGGAGTTCAGAATATTGTTTACTGGAAAGATCCTCTTAATTTTAATGATCTTACTGTTAAAATTCAGAAGAAGTTAGCTGGTTGGAAAGCCAATACTCTTTCTTGAGGAGGTAAGTTAACCTTACTTAAATCAAATCTCTCCGGCATGCCTAATCATATTCTTTCTTGTTTTAAGTGTCCTCATACTCTGTCTCATAGAATTAACAAAGAATTTAGGCAGTTTATCTGGGGCAAGTCACATGGTAATGTTGATTGGAATCAAGTATGTTTACCCAAATCCAAAGGTGGTTTAGGGGTTAGATTACCTGTACATTTCAATAAAGCTGCTTTAGCTCAATTAGGTTGGAAAATCCTAACTCAGCCTCATAATTGGTGGGTACAGTTAGTTACTAGAAAGTACGTAAAGCATCATCATTTGTTTACAGTACAGAAAAAAGTCTCTAATTCATTGGCTTGGAAAGGTATTCTTGATGCTACAAAATTACTATTGCAGGGCATTCGCTAGATTGTCGGGGATGGTCATAATATATAATTTTGGTCTTTTAACTGGGTCTTTCCTTTTCCGATTTTTTCATTGCTACACGAAGATCAACGATCTCATTTAGATTGGAATCTTACAGTAGCACACTTTATCAATAATCATACGTGGGACATCCATGCTCTTCAGAATATTTTGCCTCAGGATATTGTCCAACAAATTATAGCAGTTCCTATTCCAATTCATCCTACACCGGATACTTTTGTTTAGGGACCTTCGTCTTCTGGGAAATTTTCCATTAAATCTGCTTCTTGGCTTCAGACTCAGGTTGTTCCAAGTCATTCAAGATCTTCACTTTTATCCAAAATGTGGAAGTTGAACATTGCTCCTAAGGTAAAAAAAATTTGCTTGGAATTTACTTAGAAATGCACTTAAAACTCGGGATAAAATTTTTGCCACTTTGTCCTTTTTGTTCCAACTCTTTAGAATCTACTGATCATTTATTTATGCATTGTCCTTTTGCTCTTCAAGTTTTGTATTCAGTTCCCACTCCTAACCCTATGTCTTGGAATAGCTCTTTCTTAGATTGGATTGACCACGTTGGTAACAATTCTTCTTCAACTCATCATCTTGCTTCAATTTTCTATACTGCTAGGGCCATTTGGCATGGTAGAAATAAATTAATCTTTAAGAACTTTCAAGTCTCTCCTGCTTCTTGTGTGATTCAAGCTTTTTTGTTAAGCTCTAGTTATCAGAAGGCTAATCCCCGGTTGACTCGCCCAAAGATTTCCAAATTCTTTCATATCAAGTGGCAACCTCCAAATCCTAATCAAGTTAAGTTGAACTTCGATGGCTCTGTTCGAAATGGTCTTGCTACTATTGATTTTGTTCTTCTCAATGAGGATGGTAACCCTTTATTTGCAGCAAATAGACAACTTAGGATTGCTTCAGTGCTTGTTGCTAAGGCAACGAAGTTAAGAGATGGATGGTATACTGCTCTTTTGCATCATCATTTCAATATTATTGTCGAAGGAGATTCAAAGTTATTAATGAATTGTGTTCAAGGCAGATGCCAGACTCCTTGGAGGATTAAAACACATTGCAGGATATTAAGGCTCTTACCCATTAGTTTCAGTCAGTAATATTTCGGCATGTCTATCGGGAGGCCAATTTTGTTGCAGACCGCTTAGCTTCAGCAGCGCATACTTCTTCTATGATTAAGGCCATAATTCCATAATTCCATTAATGCTCCATCATGATTTGTTTAAGGCCAACCACTATGGCTTGGTAGCCTATATATAGAGGCTACAAAGAAGTAACAAACACACACACAACTCATCAACTAATCTCTACGATTACTCAAGTCTCTCCGGAGAACCCCTCTCTTTCTCTTACCGGTGATCACACTCCAGTCCTAGTCTTCTCAGGAACCGACTGTCAGTGCCACCAAACCCTCTGTCAAAGTGCTTCGGTCCTAGTCTCCTCGGGAGCCGACTGTAGTACCGCGACCACAACGGTTACGGAACCAGCCAAGCAAGGGTAACGCCCTCGCAAACCAGCCAAACTAAAGTCACGCTTTAGCAAGTTCTCCCCACTTCCCAGTGATTTTCGCTCTGCTCGATCTACAACGTCGAGTATCGATTGTGTGATTTCAAAGAAGCTAAGCAAAAGTCCTCACTATGAGGCACAAAGAATCCTGCGACGAGGTTGGTACTCTCCTCGTCCACAATTGCACGAAAGAAGTCAGGTCAAGGGACACCCCCGACGACCTCACCCTACAGTGCTGGCACGCCCGCGCAAGAAAAGAGACTGTTGACCAGCTGCAGCAAACTGGAGCCAAACAAGAGTAATTGAGAAAATACTCAAATATTCTCATCCATAGATTATATTAAATTAAGGACTAATTTCAGTTTACCCCCCTGAGGTTAGGGGTCGTCATCATGTTAGTCCCTCTAGTTTCAATTTAATCAGTAACACCCCTGTACTCTCAAATTTCATCATCCGTGTCCAATTTCTACTATTCCGTCCAATTTGGACCGTTAAGTCTGACTTTTGAGGGCTAAAATGGTCATTTCAAGACCAAAAAAAAACTTTTTAAAAAAAAAAAATTTCTT
>LYNE01001869.1:2889-21350 GCA_001662545.1 Rosa x damascena
GACCGTCAATCACCTAATCAACATGATCTTTACTTAGTCAACAACTCATAAACAAAATGAAACGACGATTCAACGGTCAGATCGTAATTATATGATGATCCAACGGTCGGATCCTCAGGGATCGCCATTAGGATCATCCTCCTAATTTATCACGAAGATCCAACGGTCGGATCTTCCTGAATCGTCCTTATAAACATCTCCACAAAGTTTCATGAAAATCCGACGGTCGGATTCTCACGAATCAAGCCCAACAATTTTCATAACTAGCATGAAGTCTGAAAATGAACGGAAGTGGTCGAAAATTACCTATAACAGTTGAAGGTGGCCGGAAATTTTCCAGAAACCGGCGAAGAAATGCAGAAACCGGCGAGCTAAGATTTCGACGTAAAATCTTCAATTTCAGGCTTCGATTCCTTCTAGAGAGTTGTTAAGAACATCAAGGCGAACTCACTGGTTCAAGAATCAATCAAAACGATGCACTACAACTCGAGATATCACGATCGAAAGGTTTTGGTTTCGGATCGAAAACCGGTCGAGCTCCGATGAACGTGAAACCGGTCACTCCAGGTGCGATCCTTCGGGTATGATGATCAGCAGGTTGAGGCGAGTTCATAGAGCTAAGGATCGGAAGTTTTGGTGGCTGGAGCTAGGAGAAAACCGGCGTTGACTAAAATCGAACTCAATTCGGAACGAGCTCGCCGCCGTCGATACAGGCCGCGCCGCCGTTCAAGGCTGCCACAGACGGGTGCGCAAGGACCATACGAAGCCAATGGAAGAATTTTGGTGAGGATTGGTGGCCGGAGGAGGAAGAAATGGTCGGACGAAAATTCGTCCAGTTTCCGTCGGGCTCGGCAGCATGAGGGAGAGAGAGAAAATCGGTTTTCCGGAAGGCCGATAGATATTTTTGGAAATTTCCAAAAAAAGAAGCTTTATACTAAACTGGAAACGTTTTCAAAAAATCATAATTAATTCATACGAACTCCGATTTTTGCATTCCGCATATGCACGTGATCGTATCGACGAGCTTTACAATTTTCATGAAGGAAGTTTTCCCAAATTCCGTACGTATAAAAAGTCGATTTTCGCGTGCTCCTAAATAACATACGTTTTCGAAATAAAATCGTTCGAACAAATTTCACCACTCCTCCAAGCTTCGTACATTCTCCCATGACCACGTAATCAATACTAAAATGTCGTCGGAAAATAATTTGAATTTTCGGGGTATTACATTTAGATTTACATCCGACTATCTATGCAATACCAAATCATTATATTAATGAATTAAGAGAAACATGTTTCTACCTCTCGAAAGAGAGTTCTCTCCTCCGCCTCATTTTGCTGGTGGAGGCCGTGTACTTCAGATCTGGAAGGATGGTTGTGCCTCCTTTTATGGTCCAAACTGTGGAGGTGAAGACGGGCCTCTCCGTCGAAACCGGCCTACTTTTCTCTCTCAAGCTTCTGATGGCGGAAGTGATGGTGATCTGGTGGTTGACCGGCTATACAGAGGTGGGCTCGTGGGTGAAGCGATTGGTGGCGCTTGGTGTCTGTAGCCGTCCTGGGCTGTAACATCTGGGTCGCGTTGGAGACCTGGCGGATCCGATCGGGTATGGAATTTGAATTGTAGGAGGCTAGGTTCTCCATGTGACTGTGGTGCCCTCGGGCATGGCTGGGATTGGTTGTTCCTATTGGAAGATAAAGGGAACTGTGGTGCTCTCGATTCTCCTTCCCCTGCAGAGGTGGATGCCAGGCTGATTTTGGGTATCGAGTATGGTGGTGGGGTTTGTTATCTTCTACTGGAATGGGATCCATTTCTGTTTGGATTTCTTGCTGGTATGGGTGATTGGGTGGTATCCAGGAGGGTGCCATCAATGGTGGTGGTAGCGCAAGCGTCGAACTCAGGCGAGTAATGTATGGCGGCGGCGACTTGACTGCAGTCTCACCTAGGGTTTGCCCTAAGTGTTTTGGTTGTGCCTGGAATTGGGCTGCTAGGGTTCTGTTTTGGGCCCATAGTATTGTTTAAATTTTTGTTAAGTCGCAAAACACCGTCTTTCTATGGCTAAACCATCCCATGCGTGACCAAGAAGGCTTCGATAATGAGCAGCATTACTGGAAGTGGCGGGGACTATGCGTTCAATGTGGACGAGGATTTATGAGGGTCGGTCCAATAATGCCCTATAATGATTAATGACCACTATCACTACCTACATTAATAATGCTCTTCGGAGAGGAGCTTTACTCTACTCGATCTACTAGCTTTTCTCTCTGTCTATGATCGATCTCTCCCCCTCTCTGTGTGTGCTTCTGATGTGATTCTGGTTTTGGGTACAAATGTACAATGAGATCCAAGAAATCTAGCTAGCTAGGGGATTTGGGTTTTTAGATGTCGGGAAATGGGTTCTTGATTTGAACGCCATTGACATTGATTGGTTAGTGGCAATGTTCAATTTGGGTCTTTGTACTCAATTTAATGATGGATTATGAAGTCCAAGCTTGTTCTAACATGGGTTTTCTCTCTCTACCCCTTTTTCTAAATCTTTTTAAGAGGTGATGATTAGTAATTTTATTCATTTTCCTTTCTTAATCCTTTTATTATTATGGAAAATCAGTTTTAGATATTTGGTTTAGAGTCCAAAAGACTTACTTTCTCCTCAGTTTCCAACTTTTTCTAAAAGTTTAATTTTCTTTTATCCTTTGATTGAATGAAACTATTGCATTGGATGTAATGGTTGCAACTTGCAAGTCCCCCCTTCATTCGAAAGGAAAAAACATGGGGTCAGATGCCCTTCGTGTACCATCAAATATTTTTCAAATGATCGAATTAAAATGTATCCTCAACAATAGGGCAAATACCAAATTACAATGTTGTGGGCAATTTCTCATCTTATAATGTCTTGCAGCCCCTCCTAATGTCTTCGTAAATATCACTTTTGACCTTATCTTATAATGTCCAGAAGGCTTTGCACACCACAATAATACAAAAGTCTTTATCTTTTGCCGATTTTCTTTCTCCATAGCCTATAGGATGTCCCAAATTGTACAAATAATTCAACAGAATTGGCAAGAAAGATGAACACAATGCCCCCTTTTCCAACCCTCTCAAACAAACATCTCCCACTACACAAAATTTTACCACAAAGGGTGTACAAATAGGAATAGGTTGAAAAAGAAAAGGGAAGTAGATCAAGAAGATGAGAGGAATAATATGGGAGCAGAAAATACAAAATGAATAGGAGAAGAATACTCAAAGTAATTGTGATAAAAATCTTAAATGCATCATTATAATGAGTTGTGATAAAAAAAAAATCATCATTCAAGGAATTTAATATTAAGGGTAGAATAGGATGACAAAATATATG
Organism: Rosa x damascena; assembly: GCA_001662545.1. Taxonomy (NCBI): domain Eukaryota; kingdom Viridiplantae; phylum Streptophyta; class Magnoliopsida; order Rosales; family Rosaceae; genus Rosa; species Rosa x damascena. Next base: position 6,246 of record LYNE01001869.1, read on the forward strand.
ATCAATACGATCAGCTGAGTTAACACGCAAAAAAAGAATGTGACAGGTGAGTCACTGGACCGCAATTAACAAAAAAATATGCAGATTACATCTAATGCAGAATATTAATTTTGGACTTGGAAAATTCATAACTCTTTAAAAAAAAAAAGATTGCTGTTGTGTTGTGAAAATAATTAAATGTAAACTAAAATAGTTTTGTGTTTGCTATACAATACTTTTAAAAGTACTGTCATTACATCAAATAACTTCACAACATGTTTTGATCCATAGCAACTTTAAAGTAATATTTGGGTTGTTTCTAAAATCTGCTGCCAGTGACATATAATTTTCAAGTAAAGCTGTTTTTTTTTTATGACATATAACAAAAGCATATGAAATGTACAAGTACATAAGACAACGCTTAGCGCGTAAGTTTTGGACAGATTCGATGGTTTAAAAGCTTAATTAGATTAGATTAGGAATAATCCTGATTTCCGCTATACAAGCCTTGAATTTAAAACCCTAAAGCAAACTCCACCTTCCTTCCAATTCAAAAATCCCCAAATTCCCACCATGGCGTTGAGAAATCCGGCCACCGTCGCCGCGTTATTGCTCGCTCTGCTATTGATTTCAAATGAGATTTACAGCTAGTTATTGTAGTTAATCAGGCGATTTATAGAATCTGTTGATGGTGAAATTTGTGGCTTCATTATGTCCAATTCCAATGCTGTGGGAGACTATTCCCTATCTTTAACAGTTGTTTGACTTTTAGAGACTGATGAAAGAACGAAAAGGTTTCAATTTATTGGGTTAATGGCTTTCCAACAAATTGAGATGCACATTTTGCATTGAGCTTTTTGGAATAGTTTTCTGAAGGAGGACCTTACCCGATATTTTGAACTAGCTACAGTCTTGTTACTTTTACTTTTCTTCTTTCTTATCTAACTTTTGTATACTTTTGGTTTCAGGGGCATCAACATCTTTGCTTTGCAATCTTGATTATGTGCTTAATGAAAGTTTCTTTTCTTCATGCAGGCGGTTGAGGTCTTGTGGACTCCTCAACAAGAAAATGATACTTTGACTGAGAAGGAACTACTTAAAGATTACCCGCAGTTGAGGGGCTTTTATGATGGAGGGTCACTTGAAGAAGGGCCATATGATGATTCCCACCCGTTCTTGGGGGTTACTGTAGTCAAGGGCTAGTGATAAGGGTACTATTTGGTCAATTTTTTGGCATGGTAACTCTTTCATACTGTATATACCATCAAAATGATATCAGGTTCATTGTATGACATGATACAAATTTGCTAGGGTTTACTAGTTAATTTCAAGTTTCGTTGCAATCTACAATTTTGAACCGCAGATTGTGCGCTCCCTAACGGAAAAGTAGCTCTCACTATTTGGAAAACATTACACTATAATTAACAAGATAGCCAAACAGTGTGTGGAACTCCAGATTCCGGGTGAATTTTGTGGCATCGATCACCTGGAATTGAACATTCAGCCAACATTTCTTAGGATTCTTACGAGTCATCATCTAGTTTGATCATTCTAAATGACATTGATAGATGCATGCATAGAGCATAATCATATTGGTCAAACTCAACGACTATGTCACTATGATTTGAAATAGACAACAGTTATGGCAAACTGTTAGCACACTTACAAACACATACTTCTGCATTTTGCCTTTGGAGTTTTGAATATACCTGTAGATAGTTTCTTCATCTCCCTAGCGTATGATCGAAAGAAAACCCGAGTCCTGCTTGAATGTACTGCAGTTGTCCAGCCAGTGCACTACAGTCTCACCACTTTGCAGAATTCAAATAATTTTATCCAATTTCGGTGTTGTTCTGATCTTTTGTGAAGCTTCACAGTCAAGATGGAAGACAACCAACTCCATCTGCACTGGAAGAAATGGAGACCTATATATAGTACTATCCACAATGCAGTTATAATCCTTCAACTTTAACACCAAATCGTCTTTGTAAATATATAAGTTACAGAAAGAAAAGGATATCATTTCAAAATCATATGGTACATCCAGAAAGGGACAAACTTGTAACAACGTCGAAGCATACCATTTACGAAATACATATTCAATTTCAACAAATAACAAAAGCCACAAACTGCCATCATGTCCTTTTCATGGTATAACAAAATGTAACCAGACAAAAAAAAAATGGTAAAACACAATGTAGTAATATCTCATGTAGCAAGGCACTGTTCGTTGGCATTCCAATCTTTATGCTATCCTTCATCCATTTAACCAGGTTTTCTAGTTGCTCCAAGTCCAAAATTGCAGCTTCTAACGTATCAGAGCTCATTTAATCTAAAATTTTGCATCAGTTTTCATCCTCATTAAGGACCTAAAATTATAATCTCTGTCTAACCTGATTGTTGTTCTACCCTTTTTATTTAATGCATCTTTACCATGTTACAAATAAATTGTTGGAGCAACTGGTCTTCAAAAAAACCTAAGATTGCATCTGAGTGCAGCTCTAGAGCAATTCGGATATCAATCTTAAGCTTACACTATTGGTTTTTTATTTTTTTATTTTTTAAAAACCAAAATGATCAAGGAAAGCAAACTTCATGAAAAATCACATTCAGAATGATTCCGCTTGATCAGTTCTGATTTATTTCACTTCCCCTTAAATGTGGTAAACAGCAACAATTGTTAAAAGAAGAGGCAAATGGTGAAATCTAAAACAGGGAAGACTAGTTATATACCTGTATCCCTTTGTTACACTTACACGCTTGGAATTTTGTCAATTCGTATTCCTATCCCAAGAGAGAAAAATCTAGAATCATAAAGAACACCACAACGAACAAAGAGGCAAACTTTTAACGTCCACGGCAACAATCCAGTAATGTCAAAATAAGGTGTTCTTTGTTAAGTAATCTCGCACTTCCTCTCAACCCTTCTCAACAGATAACGCCAATTACACCCAAAAGCTCACAAAAACTTGATCTCTCATTTCTCTCCATGAAAATTTTCAACCAAAAGACTTAACACACTAACACTTGAAGAACATGAGAAGTTTTTAGAATACCACAATCGTGAAACCACAACTGATGTCATACCTACCAAACATATAATTGCTCAAATCTCAGAAATATGGCTTGATACTTGAAAGTATAAGAAGTGCCGAGAAGCTCACAATAAGCTCCAGAACCATAATGAGCAACTCATAAACAAGCCCACGGTACCAAATTATCCAGGCCCTCCAAGACTTGTTTGTTGCTCCATTCGTAAAGCTTTCATGGAAACACCATGAGAGCACAAAAATGTGAAATCTGACAGGAGGTTGTTCATACAGCTCGCAGATAATCGAAGGCTTGTTTCCTAGAAACCATGCATGCTTGACTAAAATCTAAATGGCTTATCCAAGATGCAGATGGAGTTTGTTCCCAATATAGGGCAAAGTTACCAGCCTTCGCAAGAGCACATTTGGTTGCTCCAATTCCTTGATACTGGGGACAAAATCTGGGTAAGAGAGGAGAGGAGTCAGAGTGGACATCAAAAAAAAAAAAATGTAATTCACCAAACCTACTACTCTACTAGAAGAAACTGATAATAAAATTTATCCAAATAAACATAGAAGAAAGCATTAAATCAACATAAAAGAAATAGTTTGCAAATGAAGAACTTAACCAGATCCTGGGTTTTGTCTTGGTACATGAATGATATCATTATGTAAAGGTGAATTTATATTGTACCACAAAGTGCTACTTGGAAGAAGATGATTGCAGAGATTGGCAATGCAGAGAATAGTTGAAACTAATAAAAGATGACTGATGTTACATTCTATTTTGCTAAGTTTGAGTACAAGGTGCTTGACACTTGAATTTATATGAAATACTTGACTACTAATAAAGAGAAGAAAAAGAAAAATCCATCAAAAGAGGGAAAATAAAATGAATAAAACAGAACATGGGACAGCATAACCTTCAATGAAATTAATACATGCATGAGATGGAGAACTGAAGTACCTGAACTGAGTTTGCACCATGCCGGGTCCAGTTAAGTTGTTCTTCCATTTGAGTAGGATAAAGCCTGGTAAGAAATTACAAATTACGCGGAAACAACTATAAAGCCAGCCCTTGGAAAAACTGTAGCAAGTAAATAGCCTATAGAGCAGAGACCAGAGCAGAGTACAATGTATTTGAAAACGGGTGAATCAAATTAAAGAGAAACACCAGGAGGAAAGAAGAGGTAGGGGTTTGAAAACTTACAATGATTTTAAAAACTGGTTGCACGTAGAACATGAATGGAAGTAACCGTGTACAACTGAAATATCAAACACTCAAAGCACATGTTTCCCCTGGAACCTGAACCCCATGAATATCCAACTGTGGTAGTTCAGGGAGGTCTCTCATAGCTTCAATGCAGGCCTGATTTCAAAAAGATGATTTGTCAGATCTGAGGAAAAGAAAAAAGAGAAGGATAGACAAGTTTAATTCTTTTTAATATTGCTTCAGACAGCTTTTCAAAACAAAGAAGTCACACAATTGCTACATTGTATGGTCATGAAGGAAAGTATCCGTGGATAGTCTACAGTTGTGGAGGTAAAAGGGATCTCAAAAGTTTACAGTTGATTTTAAACGAAGCTCTGAACATCTAGGACATGAATGTTAACTTTGGCATCTATCCAGATTATTCGAATACAGGTAATCTCACAATTGGGACCCCTCAGCATGACTTAACATAGATGGTGAAAACCATGAATTTTCAGATGCAGTAATTTGGTGAGGTCCCTGCTAGATTCGGGGGTAAGTAGTTTTTCACATCATTGTTGGAGGGATCACGATTGTCTGACAACCGCAAGTGAATGAAGATCTGAAGTCTTCTGGCAGATATTTTACTTACAATAATTTCCATTGAACATGTCTCCTGAGAACAATAATGTTCATCCTTATCAATGTCTATTTTGGTTATACTAGAGGATGAACTCCCCATCACAAAAACTAGTACTTCTATGGGAAAAGAAATAATGGGACACAAAACATGAGGATAACCGATAATTTAAATAACAAGATGAAAGTGATAGAGGGAACAAGAACAGACACGCATTATACTCTACCTTTGGATTATAAGAAGTCAGCACCCTCACGCAGGCTGTCCTCAGTGCTTCTTTTGTTTGCATAGCTTCCACTTTAGGTGGATACTTGTCATTCTCATAGCTGATGCTGATTAAAATCTGACACCAAGAAAGTATAATAGGTTACAATGACAATACAAGTAATGAATATTGAAGGAAAGTAATTAAGAAAACATCCTAGCAGGCTTGCATAGATAAATGCCAAGTGCATTAAGTGTCATAAACGAATGAGGAAAGAGTTCTGGGGAAACTTCTTTACCAGGTCACTGCACCACTGATTTGAGATAACTCAGGATGCAGCTAAAAGAGATCTAATCCTTGTAAATCAGCAGGGGATGATAAATGCAAATGGCAATCAGGGTATGAAATCGGAGTATTAATCAAACAGGGTATTGATATATTTTTATATCATTGCAAGTCTTCTTTAAAGAATGCAACATGGCAAACAATCAAACACAGCATTTCTTCGAGAAGATGTTAAATTCTCAGCATTTCTTGTAGAAGATGGTAAATTCGCAGCATGCATGTTCCTTCCCGAACCTGAGTTAAGAAAGATGAAAAATGAGACATAATAAGAAAGAAATTTGTAGAATAAAGAAAATAAACAGAAAACAGATTGATTTGGTCAAAACATTACACTCAAGTTCGGGGATGTGAGAAATCTTGGGCCATTCGGGGCCAGTCTCCTTGGTGCATCTTTTCTCGAGCAGGGGGCAATAATCAATGGAGAGCTTCTTCAATTTGGTGAGGCTTTTCATAGCATCTTGTGTAGGCAGAGACTTGAGATTTTCACAGAACCAGATAGTCAGAGTCTCAAGAGATGTAAGATTTCCCAACCACTCAGGAAGAGCCTCTATTCCCCTAAAATCATATATCCTGAGAGTTTTTAAACAAGTGTAGTGCTGAATTTGTTGGGGCAGAGACTTGAGCTTAGGCCAACCCCACAAATGTAACTCTTCAAGTGGTGGTGGAAGCTGAAAATCAGGGAAGGCGTCCAGCTCCTTCCAGAACGAACCAATTGTCAGCTTCTTCAAACGAGTGAGGCTGTGAAATCCAGTGGGCTCATATTTCAATTTCCCACAATTACATATCAACGACTGACGGAGATGAGCTGGAATAGATTCTGGACTACGGCAGTCCTCCTGTATAGACAAATACTGAACAAGACCTGTAAAGACTTCCTCCGGTTGATTCGTTGAGTCTTGGTGGTCGCACACATGATATGATACTGAAATCGATACTAGACTAGAGCAATAAGTTATTTCCAGATCCTGAAGAGAGGTGCAGAATTGGAGCCCACTCGGTAGGCTTAATAATCTCTTACACGATCTGATACTCAATTCCTGAAGAGAGGTGCAGTACTGGAGCCCAACCTCTAGGCTTGATAATCCCTTACAAGTCTCGATCTTCAATTCACGGAGAGATGCGATGCCCCGTGTGATCCGAATCGACTTGAGGGTGGGACAAACAAATATGAACAACCGCTCAAGAAGAGGGAGTTTGTCTAGCCCATCAGGTAAATGACTAAATTTTTTACAGGCGAAAACAACGAGTGATCGAAGAGATTCGCAACAGCCAAATACATCAGGAGCAATACAAGTCAACTCATCACAATCATTTATCTCCAAATACGTGAGACACGTGTTCTTCTTCAACATCCCTTCCGGTAGGCAAGTGAGTCCCTTTACACCATCTATATCAAGACTTGTGAGAGTGGTAAGTTGACTGCTTATATTTTCTATCGTCACCTTGTTGCCCGTTTTATAAATCTTCGTAGTCTTAAGACATGGAAAACGACTCGGAGCATTTCCCAAATTGGGACAGAGGCTGATATTTAACTTTTCGAGGCAAGGGAATACCACGACTTCTCCTTCAGCTGGTGCTTCCATCCATTCAATGAGCTCTTCGCACCCAGAGATGTCTAATATTTTCAGTGCTGGAAATAAAGTTGTACCAGTACCATAAAACTCAGCTCCCACACGTTTCAGCTTGTGCATCTCAATAATCTTAAGAGATCTTAGTTTAGGTAGATGGCCGAGTGTCGGCACTCCTTCACAATTGTTGCAGCCAACTAATCGAATCTCCTTCAAATTTTGGAGACTCATTATCCATGACGGAAATCTAGCACCCATGAAATTTACAATGTTTAACCTTTGCAGCTCACCATGAGGTTCCAAGCCATCTAGTACATCAGTTTGATTTTCATTAGCTACCCCGCCGTGTGTCCATTTAAATGTCAGCTCATGTAAGTGACTCTTCTGCACTAAACGAGCATTCTTTGCTTCTTCTCCATCCCTTACATGTTCTAGCCCATCAATAATTAAGTGGCCTCTCAATTGGTTCAACCCACCCAACTCCTCAATTGCAGGACCTATCTCCTTACCCACGTTGAAGTAACGAAATGTTCGGAGATTAGTTAATTGCCCCAAAATCCCAACCTCAAATTCCATTTCCTCATCAACATAAAGATGCCTCAAGTTGATCAAATTTTGAATCTCCTTTGGACACTTATCGAGATATGGTAATCTCAATGTTTGGAGGTTGTAGAGCTTGCCAATAGACTTTGGGAGTTCCGTGATTGCTGTATGGGAAAGATCTAGGTACCTCAAGTGCTTCAGCTTGTCAAGTGAATTTGACAACTCTTGAGTCTCAGCCTCATAGAAACTTAAGACACGTAAAACTCTTAACTTTGGAAAAATGATATTAGAGACCTGGACTGAAAAGAGTGAACGCAGTCTTGCAATACTTGTTTCTGACATACTTTCTAGTTTTGGAGTAGAAATTCGCGCAACATGTCGAATCTCACCATCACCCATCTCATGATTGAAGTTTGGCATACTTTCTTCTGGAGTAGGAATCCGTGCATCATGTCGAATCTCACTATCATCCATCCCATGACTGAAGTCTTGTGTCCAGCTCTCACACCTGGATACTTTTATTGCAAATTCATGAACAAGATCGTGCATCTTGCATTCGGTGATAACGTCATCCTTATCCTTTGTGGCATCTTGAAACAAGGACTTTTCCAATAGAGTATCAAAATACTCATTGCCTATATCCTCCATCTCCCTCTTTTGCATTCTTTGGTGAGGACAAGGATTGAGAAAACCTTGAGCCATCCATAGTTGGATCAACTGATCTCTTTTTATTAGGGAACCTCTATCGAGCATTGAGCAATATGCAAAACATGGTTTTAATGGTGACTTCAAATTGTCAAAACTCAACATCAGAGCCGACATGATTATGCTATTCTGCCATGTAAGACTTTGCAGAATTGACCTCCATTCGTCGCTGCTATTCTTAGAATGCATCAAGCTTCCCAAAATCTACAGTTAATGAGTTTCAAATTTTAGCATAACTTCATCTGTACATATGAATAGTTAATCCACAAATCAAATAATTAATAAGGTGAAGATATCGTACCTTTGCCGCCAATGGAAGACCAGCACACTTTCTGGCAATCTCTCTTCCGATTTGCTCTTGGTCTGGATCTATCGAAGGATTAGGATCATCAAATGCTCTATCCTTTATTATGGACCAACACTGATCATCCGAAAGAATCCCTAGAGCGCAATTATTAGGAAGTGTTCGCATGATTTCTGCAACCCTGGAACTACGGGTAGTGACAATCACAGTGCTTCCTTTGGCAGAGTTTAGTTGCCGCAGATAACTCTTCAAATCCTTCCAAAGATCAGCATCCTCATTCCAAACATCATCAAGTACAAGAAAAAACCTTTTCCCTTCCAACTTCTTGCGGAGGCTTGGAATCAATTCTTCCAGAGTTTCAGGATTTGTTGTCGTCTCCTCACATAATTTCAGCATTCGACGTAAAATTGATGTGACATCAAAAGTTGGAGATACGTACACCCAGAGAGTTATATCAAAGGGCTTTGTCATTTCACCTTTTTTCATCAGTTGCTCGGTAAGTAAGCGAGCCAAAGTTGTTTTACCCACGCCTGGCAATCCTACAACGGCCATCACCAAAAGCATCGTTTCTTGATTGTTGGGGTCGTTCAAGGTTTCAGTTATATCTTTCACAAACTTTTCCCTTCCAACAATCTGTGCATCTCTGGAGGCGGATTCATGTTTCTCAAGCAATGAGATTGTTTCCCTACCCTGCATACCTTGACTGGATGATGCACCTCCATTTGATCTCCTTGTCAGTCCCACACTGCCTGCTTGTTTGTGGAGATCATCCAAGGATTTATTGATTTTGCCAATCTTGCCTGCCATCTGAAGACGAACGAAGATTCTGCGTATGTCCTTACAGAGGATTGTCCCCTCTAGATCGATCCGAACAAATTCATATTGAACTTCATCCACGACATCTGCTGCAGCATAAGCTACGGTCATAAGCCTCTTCATCCAGTCAGCCATAGCCCGCAATTCCCGATCTTTGGGTTCTAGCGCAGCATCATGTATCAAATTTCCAATCTGAGTTGAGGATCGTTTGAGCTCATCTACTGCTTCGCTGAAACAGAAGACGATTTTGAGGCTCAATTGATCAGTACCGAGTGAAGCCACATTACCCACCGCTCCTCCGGCAGCGGATAGAAGGAGAGAGGATCCAATCTTCAATGCTATCGCTTCAATAGCCATGATCGAGTCTCAATCTCAATCTCAATCTCAATGGTGAACATTAGTCGCACAGGCCTAGAGTCCTTGACTTAACTGTAATTGAATAACGCTTGACATCTGTAACAACTTAACAGTCAGCTACCTCCCATCAACCATTCTTTTTATTTTAGTCTTTTCCCAAAAAAAAAAAATGGTGCTCGAAAAAAAATAAAAAAAGGTAAAAGCCTCTGAGTAACTGCGAGTCTCCATCCTCTCTCTTTGTCCAAATTGCAGCTTTCGAAAGCTGCTGCCAGAATAAGCAGAATAGGCAGATTGAAATGTCAAGAAAGACCTTGTCATCTTCTCAATTTACATGTTGTTTACCCTGTTTAAAGTCATACATCTATACTCATATCTCCACTAAGTGCAGTTAATTTGCTATTTTTTTTCTTCATCCAAACTGCTATTTGAATATTATTTTAATTGAAAGCAACAAAAGCATTAGTGTTGATATTGATCGGTATGGAAATTGAATCAATAGGCCTTAATTCCAAATAGGGTTGGCGTAATGCCTATTATAGTCATCTACATAGTGACAACACTTCTATATCAAAATTTACCAAATATTTTTAACACTACGTATTAAACTCAACACTTTTGACACACAATGTACCAAATACTAAACCAATAATTGATTAAGACAGGAGACATAAAGAAATGACTTGAACCTAGGTCAATTTTTTATTTTCATTTTTTTTAGCTTCCTAATTGTTTAACTTATGTTAGGTGGCATAGCACATGTCAATAATTGATTAACACCGTCTGAGATTCCTGCAAGTATGATTGAAAGTTTGGCGGACATAGTTAAAATTTAGGTGGACATGATTGAAGCTCAACTGTAAAACCGACATTTTTCTTTCCTTTTTTTGGTACAGTGACATTTTTCTTTCCTTCTCCCAATTCCGAAATCTCTCTTTTTTTTTTCTTTTTTTTTTTTCCATTTCTGACCATTTACCTACAGTATTTCCAACTTTCTAGAACGCATCATGCTTCCAAAGACATGTTGAAATCGAAGTTAGAATATATAATTATTCCATCATAATAATGGTGAAAAGCAATAATAATACAGAATGGGAGTTGATTCCCCACCGTAAAAACATTATCAAGGATCTATGGATGTTGTCAATCTTGCATGCCATCTGAAGACGAACGAAGATTCTGCGTATGTCCTTATAGAGAATTGTCCCCTCCAGATCGATCCGAACAAATTCATATTGAACTTCATCCACGACATCTTCTGCAGCGTAAGCTACGGTCATCAGCCTCTTCATCCAGTCAGCCATAGCTAGCAGTTCTCCATCTTTGGGTTCTAGCGCAGCATCATGTATCAACTTTTCAATCCGAGCTAGCTGAGGATCGTTTGAGCTCATCTACTGTAAAAACTTCAATGCTAACGCTCCAGATCGAAGCAATGATCGAGTCTCTCAATCTCGATCTCAAATTCTCAATCTCAATCTCAATCTCAGTGGTGAACTGTAGTCACACAGGCCTAGAGTCCTTGACTTATTGTAATTGAAGCTACCTCCGCTTTACCTCCATCAACCATTCTTTTTATTTTAGTCTTTTCCAATAAAAAATGGTGCTTGAAAAAAAAAAATTAAAATAAAAGCCTATGATTGACTTGGCTGACTGCGAGTCTCCATCCTCTCTCTCTCTCTGTAGAATACTTGGGCCCACTTTGGTCCCGTTGGGAGCCTCAGATTATCAACTTAATTGTCAACTTAAGCGGGTAGAAATGTTTGGTAAAATATCAAAAAAGCTGCTCAGTTATTAAGCTCACAAATACTCGATACAACTTATGGAAGTTGTCCAATTGCTGCTTTGGAAAGCTGCCAGAATAAGCAGCGGTTGCTCTAGATGAATATATTGAAATGTCAAGAAAGGCATTGTCATCTTCTTAATTTACATGTTTTTTACCCTGTTTAGAGTCATACTGTTATACTCATATATATCTCCACTAAATGCAGTTAATTTACTATTTTTTTCTTCATCCAAACTGCTATTTGAATATTATTTTAATTGAAACCAACAAAAACATTAGTGTTGATATTGATGGGTATGGAAATTAAATCAATAGGCCTTAATTCCAAATAGGTTTGGCATAATACCTATTATAGGCATGTAACACTTCTATATTGAAATTTACCAAACACTTTAACACTATTTATTAAACTCACCGCACTTTTGAAACACAATGTACCAAATACTTGATAACTTTACTTCACAGCTGATTAATTACACAGTACAGCTAAAGCCACTTATTTTAAAAGCACAACTGTACCAAACTAGGCAATCGATTTTAGCTTCCAGTTTCTTTTGACTCTCATGCCCATGTGGCCATATAAAATTATCATATGGGTTCTTTGGACGTTACTACGTAAGTTTCTTTGTGATATCAAGGATTTCATAGTTTGAAAATAGAGTAGTATGCAAACTATTCATGTAGTATGATTTTTAATCAACTCCATCGTATGAGTAAGGACAACACTTGAAAATCAATGAATCATGGTTCTGTAACTAGACGTGTTTGAGTGTTTGACACTTTGACTTTAACCACAGGGTTACGTGGCTGTTTAATTTGTCTTCATCTTCTTCTTGTTTTTTTATTTTTTTAACTCTTTCACCAATTTTTTGTTTTTATATTTTTCCGCCAAACTGGCATTTTTCTATCCTAATTGTTTAGAGAAGTTTTAAATACACACCCCTAATTACTTAATACACACTCTATACTTAATACACTACCAATTTAATTTCTCATTCAAATATTTAGTAATAAACAACCCAAAGTACCTAAAATACCCTTAATCTCAAAAATCATGAAATATCCAACTTTTTTACTATATTAAGGTTACTATTTAATATGATTAGTATATTCTAGTATATTGACTTTTTGTAAATGACCATATTGATTACTTGTGTTAGTTATTGAGAAATCCATAAAGATTTATTATTGTTCCCTTTAAATAGATGCATATAAATAGGTTTTGTGTTATTTGAGCTCTAATCCACCAAATACCATGTTAATCAAGTATAAAACTATGAGTTGAACATTAAACCAAAACTATACCAGTAGTTCCTCCATAGTGGCGGAACTTTAGAGCCTTAGAGGGGCCAAATAAATTAACAATTACAAAGTTTTTTTCACTTGTGATGTTTTATATTAGAAAATAAATTGATTAATCATAACTCTTAGAACAAAAAAGGAAATTAACTAAAAATGGGGAGTAAAGTGATATGTTTTTAAAATATTTAATGCCATTGATTTTGAAATTCTAAATATTATGGTTTCTAACCTCATTATTATTTAAGGAAAAATTAAACTAGATAGTATCTAACTTTATTCTTATATTAAATTGGGAGGTCATGTATCGAAATTTGTTGTGTTTATCTAACTATTTTTTTTTTGAGAAGAAGAAAATTCCATTAATAACCAAACAGATTACATAGCATTAGATCCGTAGTTATGAGACCATCAACATGAGTGACTTCCATGAGCCAAAAAGGCTCAACCCCTAACCAAATTTTACGCTCATACCCGCGAGCTACAATGAGTAACAACCAAACCAATACCGATACAACCCAGCCACCAACATTAAGATGAACTGTTTTCACCCGTTCGGACACCGCGATCCAAAACCGCCAGACCACGTGTAAGGGTGATTCACCATCACGTTGATAACCAAAAAGCACCGACAAAAGACCAGACCATGACACAGCAGAATGACCATGACACCAGAACAATGGCATCGACCCTATACTAAAACACCCAAACCCTCGCTCAAAGAAGGAGGGACTTATTTTCAACAAGACAAAAACTGTAAACAAACAATGAAAACCTAAACAACTGGAAACAAAGGAACACCAGAGAGGCCCAATAACAGAGGCCCTGCCCAAACACCACCTCCCCCAGCAAAGAGCAAACGCAGCAGGCAACCGCTCCCGCCGCCGCGCCACGTCGTAAACCACCAAAACCCGGCGACCGTCCGAAACCGGATCCCACAAAGAGCCAGACTTTTCCAGCCCCAACCATGTCAGGAGATCCCAGTCACAGCACAGATCGAAACCACCAGAGCCACCAGTTGGCGAGCCACCCCCGCGCTGCACCTCGTCTGCTCTCGCCCAAGATCCGGGAAGAACAGATCGGAATCGATCTGCCCAAACCAAGATCGAGCCACCCAGTTCCACACCTGCAGCAAACCTCTGCCAAAGAACCTCGCATTGAAACCAGACCATCATCCTCTCCCGGACCAGAACGTGGCGGCGTGGGTGCCGGCGGCGTTCGGCCGGGAGAGATTGCACAGAACCTCTCTTGACTCGTGTTTATCTAACTATTTATACATAAATAGAATAATATAAGGAAAATATGACTATTTTTTTCTTCATCTAATGCATAGATGTCTGTTTTAGTCATTTAACCTACCTACAAAATCTAATTTGAAATATAAAATAATAGGGATGTGTATTAAGTGATTAGGGGTGTGTATTTAAAATATCTCAATTGTTTAACTTCGTCCTTTTTTTTTTTGTTTTTTTTTCTCTCTTCGTTATTCTACACCAATTTTTTGTTTTTTTTTTTCTTGCCTGAACCGAACTCTGTTTTGTCTTAATTGATTAGTATAACACATGTCAATAATTGATTAAGACCAAGAAAGAGGCAGGAAATTGGGGCAAAACTCCAAATGACTTGAACCTACGTCAATTTTTCTTTTTTATATCTTTTTATCCTAATTGTTTAAAGAGAAATTTTAAAGGGGCCGTGACTACTTACCCGATTTTAGGCTAAAAATTGCCCACTTACTCCACTAAGAGTTTTTTAACCAATTTACCCAATCTAACAAATATTGATAGTTTTAACCTTATTTTAATTATTAAATTACAATCATCTCTCTCCCCCCTCCCCTCTTCGATCTATTCTCTCTCTCCTCCCCCTCACTGATCTCTCTCTCTCTCTCTCTCTCTCTCTCTCTCTCTCTCTCTCTCTAGCCGGGAATTCCGGTCTGAGATCAGTGAACTGAGTACCAGATCAACCTGGGTCAAGATTGGAAACCTTGAAATAACCGGACCCGATTCCACAAAGCTCCAGTCTTTCACCTTCACGGACCTCACAAGCCGGCCCTGGAGGCTCAGCCACCGCTTGCAAACCTGCGAGCTCGGCTTCCGATCCGGGTCCTACAGCTTGGCCAGAATTTCGAGGAGGATTTGATCGATTTGCAAGTACTCCGACCGATCTACAAGTACATCCATTTTCGGAGGCAAGAACCTAGCGAGCACAGGCAGCAGATCAAGGAAGCCAACGCTGTCGTGAAAACCCGAAACAAAGTGACCCCCAAACCGCCGCGGGGAAGCACCGGGGAAAAAAACAGCCGGCCTCACACGCAGGGTGCCCAGAGCACTTTTTTTTTTT
>LYNE01001869.1:21449-33603 GCA_001662545.1 Rosa x damascena
GGAGGGCAATAATAAGATTACTGAGGGGCAATAAAATGTTTATTGGGGCAATAATAAGATTATTGGGGGGCAATAATAAAATTATTTATTTGGATAAACCTCCGAAACCTTTCAAAATTCAAAACAACTTCATTTTCGCTAATTATTGATCCCCAATAACAAGTTTATTGGGGGGCAATAATATGATTACTGGGTATTATTGGGGGGTAATAAAATTAGACGCTGGAATCCGGTCACCAGTCGCCTTAGTCCGCTGCCGGCCACTAGTCACCGGAGTCCGGCAAGGTATCCTATCACTTCTCTCTCTAAGTGACAAAGAAGGAGAGGGCAAAAGTGTCCCAAAAATAAATAAAAAGAATATAAAAAAAATTAATTGGGTATTAGGGAAATAATCTCTTAGAGTGTTTTGGGTAAATGGGGTTAAAAAGCTGTTAGTAGAGCAAGTGGGCAATTTTTAAGCTGAAATTGGGTAAATGATCATTTCCCCAATTTTAAATACACACCCCTAATCACTTAATACACATCCCTATTATTTTATATTTCAAATTAGATTTTGTAGGTAGGTTAAATGACAAAAACATACATTTATGCATTCTAGAAGAAAAAAAATTGTCATATTTTCCTTATATTATTCTATTTAAATATTTGTGTATAAATAGTTAGATAAACACAAAAAATTTCTATACATGGCCTCTCAATTTAATACAAGAATAAAGTTAGAAACTATCTAATTTAATTTTTCCTTAAATAAATTGTAATTAAATGAGGTTAGAAACCATAATATTTAGAATTTCAAAATCAATGGCATTAAATATTTTAAAAACATATCACTTTACTCCCATTTTTTAGTTAATTTCCTTTTTTGTTCTAAGAGTTATGATTAATCAATTTATTTTCTAATATAAAACATCACATGTGAAAAAACTTTGTAACTGTTAATTTGTTTGATCCCTCTAATGATAACCTTTTAGTTTCACTACTGTGGAGAAGGTAAGAAACTACTGATATAGTTTTGGTTGAATGTTCAACTCATAATTTTATACTTGATTAACATAGTGTTTGGTGGATGTGAGATCAAATAACACAAAACCTATTTATATGCATCTATTTAAAGGGAACAATAATAAATCTTTATGGATTTCTCAATAACAAACACAAGTAATCAATATTGTCATTTACAAAACGCCAATATAATAGAATATACTAATTGTATTAAATAGTAATCCTAATATAGTAAAAAAGTAGGATATTTCATGATTTTTTAGATTAAGGATATTTTAGGTACTTTGGGTTGTGTATTTAGTAAAATATTAGAATGAGAAATTAAATGGATGGTGTATTAAGTATGAAGTGTGTATTAAGTAATTAGGTGTGTGTGTGTTTAAAACTTCTCTTATTTAAATTTATCTTTTTTGTGTTTTTTTTTTCTCTTCTTTATTCTACACCAATTTTTTTTTTTCCTTGTCTAAACCAACCTCTATTTTGTCTTAATTGTTCAACTTGTCTTAGGTGGCATACACACGTCAATAATTGATTGTGACTGGGAAGGAGATTGAAAATTGGGGCAAAACTACAAATGACTTGAACCTACTTCGATTTTTCATTTTTATATTTTTCGGCCAACCGGCCTCTTTTTATTCTTATTGTTTAACTTTGTCTTTTTTGTGTTGTTTTTCTTTCTCTTCTTTATTCTCAACTAGTTTTTTGTTTTCTTCCTTGCCTAAACGACCTCTATTTTGTCTTAATTGTTTAACGTAGCATAGGTGACATAACACACATCAATAATTGATTAAGACCAAAAAAGAGACATGAAATTGGTGCAAAACTCCAAATGACTTGAACCTACGTCAATTTTTTATTTTTTTTATTTTTGTCATCTTCCTTATTGTTTAACTTGTTTTAGGTGGCATAGACGTGTTAATGATTAATTAACACTGCGATTCCTTCAAGCATGATTGAAAGTTTGAAATAGAGGTCTTATTTTTTGGCAAAGGAAATAGGGTTCTTAGGGGGACATGGTTGAAGGTGGACATGATTGGAGCTAACTTCAAAACAGACATTTAATTGTCTTCTCTTTTTTGGGTACAATGACATTTTCTTTAGAATCCAGATCCTCTCCTGGCTAGCCTCTCTTCTTGGCTATCCTTCACTTACAATCTCACCGTTGTTTCAAATCTAAGGGTTTATTTATCATCCACGTCAGCAGCTAAGCCTTAATTACGAAAGTTGGGTTTTGTATGCTAACGAAGTTATTTTCTTTAGTTTCTTCCGTCAAACTTTTCCTTCAATTGAAGATTAACTCCCTTCTCATACTTTTTGGGTCTAAATGCCTTCTTCTCAGATTTGCTCGCTCAATAACAATGGTTTCAAATTGGATTAGTTTTATTTCTTTCCATCTATGGATTTCGTATATATGGACAAATTGATGGAATTTGACAAAATCCTCAAAAGCAAGAATATCTCATGAGCTTTTGTTGGATTTCGAGATTGAATCAGAAAAATGGAGGTCGGTGATAGATGTTGAAATCAAAGAGATGAAATCATCTCCAGAATCAATTTCTGCGGAACAATAATGTTGAGTTGGCAATTCGGGGGCTAAGGGTTCTGAGGAGTGGAAGAGGTGGTGTTTTGGGGGTTTTGAGAGTCCTGGGTGCGGCGCTCAAAGAAATGTAGGATACTGAACTTGGAAGACATGTAGAATAGATTACAAGAGATGAGATTGGCCACAGACGGAGAGAGATTGATCAGTTTTCAAATGTACTAGAATGGGTCTAATCTAGATCATGCATCTATGTAGGTTACCAATCTTTGAATCTGAAGATAATCACCCAAATGTGCAAGAGCAGAACAAAAAGGAAAATTGAGAAAACGATGAAGAGATGAAGAACCCGGATGACGGAGAGTAAACGGCGTTAGTCTTGTAAGCCGCACTATTGGTTAAAATTTAAAAAGACTGAGATGCTGAGGCGTATAAGTTAATGACCCTTGGATTTTGAAATAAACGGATGGGATTGTAAGTCAAGGACAGCCAAGGAGAGATGCTAGTCAAGGACAGGATCCGAATTCTTTTCTTTCCTTCGCTCCTCGCGGTGCTTCTAGAAGGAATCATGATAGAATTATTCCATCATAATCAATGGGGAAAATCAATAATGATACAAAACGAGAATTGATTTTCCCACCATAAAAACATTGTCATGCATTTTATCATTTTATTTTTTTCCATCAATTTTTGTCACTCAAAATTCAAAAATATAACAATCAATAGAACACAGCCTCCTGTATTCCGACCACTCTGAACTTAAAATAGAATCTGTTAAATAGTTTCTACATTTACCAATTACATATCAACAAATGGCCTTCACTAAGAATTTTTCCATGTTCCTGTGCAGACCTAAACCCATAATTCTCAAGTTTTCATTATTATACCCAAACCTCCCTATCTTTCCCTTAGTAACTGTTGGAAGAAAATCAAATACAATTAATAATCGACAGTGGGCATAGTTTGCATTTGTATGCGCACTATCTTCTACTCTTCTAGTCAATTTCCCTTTGTTTTAACGCACAGGAGACCGGAGACGTGGATAAACTATAGGAAGACTCCCTTTTTTCTTTTTCTTTTTGATTGAGGGGAAGATAGGGGTAACACCCCTAATCAATATTATTCATATGAGTAAAAACATTAGACCTCGGAGTAGACATTAGGCCTACACTCCGGGTTACATTTGGACCTCGGAAGACTCGGTGTTGGGCATAAGTATTGCTTCATCCTTTTTGGAGAAAGAGACTAATCACCTGTCTTTGCAATGTTTCATTGTTGAAGCCCTTTTGGACAAAGGCTGCTATGTTGAATCGGGAAAACCCAGCTACCTGTGTGGCGTCATTAAGTGAAAGGTACAAATTGTTTGGCGAGAGAAAGAAGAGATCGGTATCCAGAAGATGTGCTATGATGGCTATCATTTGAGTTCATTGGCCGGAAAAAACATAATAATTGTTAAAAATGGGAAGTGGGGAGGACTAACTACCTATTAAATTAATAGAGGTACCTGTCATGCATCCAAAATATGGGATGAGATCCAAACCCGCTTTCTCCCAACTAGCCAATGAAAGAGAGAAGAACTAAAGAAGATAAGTATTTGAGTTTGGTTTGCAATGAAGGTTGACCGGCAAGCTATAGTTAAAGAATGGGAACTGAAAGAGACCAGTTAATAATCTCTAAAGAGGGGCTGCAGCAATGGTGGGATTTGGAGATGTTCATAGCCTTGCTCAAAATTCAAAATGGTTCCACAAGTGAGAATGAGAAGTCGACTCCCGACTGTGTTATGGACAAAGTTTAGTATTCAGAATTAGGGACTAACTTTCTGTAGATATTGCGTTGAAATTTAATATCCTAGTTGATATCATATGTTATAGTTGTTCCTTTATTGCCTGAAGGTTCAAGTTGTTCTAGTAAGTTCAGCATCTTATATCCTTGATGTGTGATGCAAATATGTTTGATAATTGACAGAAGAAAAAATAAAGAATCAACATAAATGATGCATGATCAAGATTCAAAATGGAAATGTTAATAGTAATATACCTTTGCCACTGATGGTACCCCAGCACACTTTTCATCAATCAACCTTCCACTTTCCAATTCATCTGAATCTATCAGATGGGCCAACATTCATCGTTAACTTGATAATGTTTCAAATCACACCTACAGCTTGGAAATGTTTTAGTGATTTAGCGATCAATCTGATATTGGAAATGTGGATACTGACAATTACCATGTTTTACTCAAACATACTCAATTATTGACAAATTGTTCCGATTTTGTTCATATTACATATATCACATACCACCGAGCACAAGCAACAACCTCCTTAAACAGCCCACGTACACGACATGGTAGGTCCAGCCTACGACATATTTAACCAACACGGACACTCAAGCTACCTCATTATGAACCTATAGCAGAAGTCAGATGAAATCTTATAAGAAGACCACCCTCACATGCTCTCTAAAAAGCTTCAAGGTAAGCAATAACCATGAAGATTCCACTTATATCCCACATTGGAAGTATGTAATGCAGAGATGACTTGTCCACACTAGTATCACCACAATGGCCTCTTGACCACACTCATAGCGAAACATTTTAAGTAGACGTAGCATCCCCTCAGAGCCGAAGTGAACTATTACACAAAATATAATATATATATATATACAGGGCCCTTCTAGTGAGGGATCCCTTTTTTTGGTTTTTTATAGGGATAGGCATCATACCAACTTTTCGATCATATTTTCACATCTTAACCGTTCAATTTTTAGGTTCTAATGTATAGATCACTTCTGCAAATTTTCAGCCAATTTGATGATCGTTAAGGTATCCAAAACTGCAATTTACCATTATAAACACGAACGGTTCCGGTTCGACAGATTCGGTCCGTTTGTGTAAATTGCAGTTTTGGATGCCTTAACGATCACCAATTTGGCTGAAAATTTGCAGAAGTGATCTATACATTAGGACCTAAAAACTGAACGGTTAAGATGTGAAAATATGATCTAAAAGTTGGTCTAATGTCTATCCCTATAAAACACCAAAAAAAGGGATCCCTTAGTGGAAGCTTTCTATATATATATATATATATATATATATATATATATGAGAATTGTACTCATTTTTAGAGAAAAACTTTCGGGGCCTGAGGCGACCGCCTCTTCGAACTCACTTCAGGTTGAACCCTGAGCTTCTTCTGAAAATATAATAATTTTATATTAGTGAAATGAAAGTGTTTGTGAAGTCTTGATTTATATCTTAATTATATCTATCTATAAAATCTTAGTTATTCGGGTGATGAACTTGAAGTTATATTGCTAGGAGTTGAATGTTTTAAATGGATTAAGTGGTGAGGTTATGTATAATGTCATGAAGAAACTATTATAGTCTAAAAATGTAATAATTGTTGTAGAGAAACTGAATTTGAGAGATAATCGCTGTGTATTCTTATTGATAATAGGGGCCTCTTTATATAGAGGATTACAACTAGCTAGGAGTTGAATATCTTAATGAATTTAATGGTGAGGTTATGTATTATGCGGTGAAGTGATGTATTTGAAAAATCAATATCAACCCAACACAACGTTTTTGTTTAATTAGACATTTTGTGGTACGTCACCCGTTTTACATCCAAGTTAAATTGTTAGTTTGTCATTCGAGATAAACGATGCAAAGAAGGAATGCTTCAAACAACTTTTCAAGGAAAAAGCAGCTAAATTTCCCGAAGTAACCCTTGCGGATGTGACCAACTTCAAAATGCCCTCCAATTTCCACTATAAAATGCCTTGAATTTAAAACCCTCCTTCAATTTCAAAAATCCCCAAAATTCCCCCCATGGCGCTGAGAAATCCGGCCACCGTCGCCGCGTTATTGCTCTCTCTTCTATTGATTTCCGACCCCAATTTCGTGTCCGCCGCTACAGGTGGGCGGTCCGGCGGAAGCTTGTTCCCCTCCGGCGAAGATTCGTCTTCCTCTTAATCACGGTCGGGGTCTTCGGGTTCATCGGACTCTTGGTCGTGGCACCACTCGCCGTCGTCGTCGTATTCCTCGTCGGACGGTGGAATCTACTTCGTCTTGGTTTTCATGGCGGTTGTGGTGGGTGTGGCAGTTATCTGCCGCTGTGCTGGTGTTGGGAAAACAAGCGTCGTCAAGCTTCAGGTATAGTTTGATCTTCACCTTCTCTGTTTATCTATGGATTGAATACTGTTGATTTTGATAGGTTTTTTCAATCCTGTAGAAATGTAGAAAAGAAATTTTGACATGGATTCTTTAATTTGCTTACTAGAATTCACCAATCTACTCTAGAATTGGATTTGGATTTGTGGACTACTCTGCTTATTGAAAGTTTTTGTGTTTCGAGAATTCGGTAGGGTAGGCAACTGATGTAACACTAGAAAAGAAATGTATTGAATCGAAGAAGTTTGGGATTTGGAGAGTCTGTTTAGATTTATTCATCAAGAAGTTAAACACAATTGAAGATTATTTGAGTTTTTATGCAAGAGTGTTTTGGAATTGGACGAAAGCATGTGAAGCTACTAGCCTATAACGCATGTTATATGATCTGTAGAAGGTAGTAAAATCAATTGAGAAAGGAAAAAGTGTAGGGGATCGTGTGTATTAGAGTTTGACATTTGAAGCTGTAATAAGACAAAGCGTAATTTTTAGAAAGGGTGGACGTGTTGATGTTGTTAATTGGACAGTGAGGCACTGTAAAGACTCCTGTTGTTATTCTGGATATATGAATAAGATGTTCTGTTTTGTAATCTATTATTCTTCTGTAAGGTTGGTCTGGTGGGCAAGGCGCGATCACTTCAAAAGGATCTTAATCGACTTACTGAAACTACAGATATGTCTACGCCTACGGGTTTGAACCATCTTTTGACAGGTGAGCTGTCTTATGGATAAGTTGTTCACTGCTCATTTGATTTTTATTAGTTATCCATTAAATCTGGAATACCTTTTCTTTCCTTTTGTTCTTTTCTGTTTGGTTGGGGGTCAGTTTATGTTACCTATAAGTATTTGAGTTCTGAATATTGATTTTAAATGGAGATTTACAGCTAGTTATTCTAGTTAATCAGGTGATTTATTAGAAGATTTGTTGATGGTGAAATTTGTGTCTTCCATTATGTCCAATTCCAATGCTGTGGAACATTTATCTGAAAGAGAGTAAGAGGCTATTCCCTATCTTTTACAGTTGTTCTTATAGAGACTGATGAAAGAATGAAAAGGTTTCAAAGAAGACATTTACTAAGTTAATGGCTTTCCAACAAATTGAGATGCACATTTTGCACTGAGCTTTTTGGATTAGTTTTCTGCAGGAGTACCTTACTCAATATTTTGTACTAGCTACAGTCTTGTTACTTTTACTTTTTTTCTTCTTCTTTCTTATCCAACTTCTGCATACCTTTGGTTTCAGGGGCATCAACATCTTTGCTTCGCAATCTTGATTATTGCATCTCAAGTTATTCGTCTGTAAGTTCTATTTATCTGTGGGAGCTAATGTGGATATTATAAAACAGAAAACGTTACTAGATTCATACCGGCTAATGTTGATATAGAGAGCCACCAAAATAGAGAACATTACTAGATTTAGATATTAGAAATATTGAGGACATCAATTATAACTTCTTAAATGCTTATAGGTTACTCGAAAGTCTGAGACAGAAGATGCAGAGCAATGCTTCAAACAACTTTCTATGGAAGAAGCAGCTAAATTTGATGAAGTGACGCTTGCCAATGTGAACAACTTTATATTGCATTCAACAAGCCAGTCACCAAATGAAGTCCACAAAGAATATATAGTGGTAAGGTTTAGATGAAATGGCAACCTTTCTAATTCTGGTGTAGATGTTTTCATTTGTACCCAATGACATGTTTTGATTTGAGTTGACTACTTCTAGGATTGTTTTAGCATATAGGAATTCAAGCTCTTAGTTCTTTTATTAAAATTGAATTATTATAAGGTAGGTTACAATTTTGGCGGCTACTCGAGGAGCACCAATGTTGCCCAGCATCAATGGCCCTGGTGACTTGAAGAAAGCATTACAGAGTCTTGGATCCATTCCCTCGAGCAGAATACTGGTAAGAATGGAATTACTCTGAAAACTAAGTTGTAAGTTTCCTTTTTGGATACGTGCTTAATGTATGTTTCTTTTCTTCATCCAGGCGGTTGAGGTCTTGTGGACTCCTCAGCAAGAAAATGATACTTTTACTGAGAAGGAACTACTTAAAGATTACCCGCAGTTGAGGGGATTTTATGATGAAGTGTCACTTGAAGAAGGGCCATATGACGATTCCCACCCGTTCTTAGGGGTTACTGTAGTCAAGAGCTAGTAACAAGAGTGTCTGGTCAAATTTTTGGCATGGTAACTCTTCCATACTGTATGTACCATCAAAATGATATCAGGTTCTTTGTATGAGATGATACAGATGTGCTAAAGTTTACTAGTCAATTCCAAGTTTCGTTTGAAGGTTCTGCAATCTTCAATTTTGAAGCTACTCTTTCATACGAAAAAGTAGCTTCACTATTTAATAAGATAGCCAAACAATGTGTGGAACACTAGGGGTGAACCTTCTGGCATCGATCACCCGGAATCCCCCAACAAAATGTAGGATTGTTACGAGACATCATGTAGTTTGATCATTACTGTGGTTATATTCTTGATTTCCCTAGCGTATGCTGGAAAGAAAATCCGAGTCGTGCTTGAATGTACTGCAGTTGTCCAGCCAGTGCAGTACAGTCTCACCACTTTGCAGAATTCAAATAATTTTATCCAATTTCAGAGTTGTTCTGATCTTTTGTGAAGCTTCACAGTCAAGATGGAGGACACTGCAAGAAATGGAGACCTATATGGTACCATCCACAATGCAGTTATAATCCTTCAACTTTAACAGCAAATCCTCTTTGTTAATACATAAGTTACAAAAAGAAAAGGTTATTATTCACAAATCATGGTATATCCAGAAAGGGACAAAGTTGTAACAACGGTTATAACAAAAGGCACAAAGTGCCATTATGTCTTTTTCATGAAAATTTAGTAATATCTCATGCAGCAAGGCACTTTTCAAAGGCATTCCAGTCTCTATGATATCCTTCATCCATTTAACGAGGTTTTCTAGTTGCTCCGAGTCCAAAATTGCAGCTTCTAATGTATCAGAGCCCATTTAATCTAAAATTGTGCATCAATTTTCATCCTCGTTAAGGATCTGAAGTTATAATCTCTGTCTAACCTGATTGGCAATGCAGAGAATAGTTGAAACTAATAAAAGATAACTGATGTTGCATTCTATTTTGCTAAGTTTTAGTATAAGGTGCTTGATACTTGAATCTATATGAAGTACTTGACTAATAATAAAGAGAAGAAAATGAAAAACCCATCAAAAGAGGGAAATAAAAGGAATAAAACAGAACATGGAACAGCATAACCTTCAATGAAATGAATACATGCATGACATGGAGAACTGAAGTACCTGAATTGAGTTCGGATGATGCCGGGTCCAGTTAAGTTGTTCTTCCATTTAAGTAGGATAGAGCCTGGTAAGAAATTACAAATTACGCGGAAACAACTACAAAGCCACCCCTTGGAAAAACTGTAGTTAAGTAAATAACCTGTAGAGCAGAGTACAATGCATTTGAAAACGGGTGAATCAAATTAAAGAGCAACGTACACCAGGAGGAAAGAAGAGGTAGGGGTTTGAAAAACTTACAATGATTTTAAAAACTGGTTGCACGTAGAACATGAATGGAAGTAAAGGATGAACTTCCCCATCACAAAAGCTCTATTTTTGGTTATACTAAAGGATGAACTTCCCCATCACAAAAGCTAGTACTTATACAGGAAAAAAAATGATGGGACACAAAACAAGAGGATAACCGATAATTTAAATAACAAGATGAAAGTGATAGAGGGAACAAGAACAAACACACATTATACTCTAGCTTTGGAATATAAGCAGTCAGCACCCTCACGCAGGCTTCTTTTGTTTGCATAGCTTCCACTTTAGGCAGATACTTCTCATTCTCATAGCTGATGCTGATTAAGACCTGACACCAAGAAAGTATAAAAGGTTACAATGACAATACAAATTTTGAATAAATATTGAAAGAAAGTAACTAAGAAATCATCCTAGTAGGCTTGCATCGATAAATGCCTAGTGCATTAAGTGTCATAAACGAATGAGGAAAAAGTTCTGGGGAAACATCTTTACCAAGTCAATGCACCACTGATTTGAGATAACTCAGGATGCAGCTAAAAGAAATCTAATCTTTGTAAATCAGCCAGGGATGATACATGCAAATGGCAATCAGGCCCTTGACTATTAATCAAACAGGGTATTGATATATTTTTATTTCATTGCAAGTCTTCCTCCAAGAATGCAACAAGGCAAACAATCCAACACAGCATTTCTTGGAAAAGATGTTAAATTCTCAGCATTTCTTGGAGAAGATGTTGAATTCTCAGAACTTCCGCCAATGACGTCAACAGCCTCCCCACCTCATCTGTAAACTTCTTAATCCCACCTCTAATGATAGCATCCACATTCAACCCCGAAACCGCCGTGGCATTCTTGGTGCATCTTTCCTCAAGCAGGGGGCATCTCTGAATGGTGTGATGCATGCTTCAATTTGGTGAGGTTTTTCATAGCAACTAGTCTAGGCAGACACTTGAGATTCTCACAGAACCAGATACTCAGAGACTCAAGAGATGTAAGATTTCCCAACCACTCGGGAAGAGCCTCTTGTATCAAACCCCAAAGCCTCCATCTTAATCGCAAGCATACTCTCTTCAAACTGTGCATATGCATCGAAAATCACACTAAAATCCCTCAAAGTCACCACTTTCTGCATCCCCTCCTCAAACACATCCCTAGCCTTCTCAAACAAACTCCTCTTAATATAATAATCCCCTCCCCACCTCATCCGTAAACTTCTTAATCCCACCTCTAATGATAGCATCCACATTCAACCCCGAAACCGCCGTGGCATTCTTGGTGCATCTTTCCTCGAGCAGGGGGCATCTCTGAATGGTGAGATGCATGCTTCAATTTGGTGAGGATTTTCATAGCATCTTGTGTAGGCAGATACTTGAGTCCTCTTAATATAATAATCCGCCAACGACGTCAACAGCCTCTACTGCCTGCAAGAAAAAGAAGTGAATATATATCAAGCACAATTCAAAAGGAGAAATTTACAAGTTAAATCTAAGACTTTTATTCTTACTAATATTTTGTTCGAGGGAATGGATGCAAGCTTCTGCAATGCTTCCCTCAACTCACCGCTACCATTGATGGCGGGTAACTTATGCACTCCTTCAGCAGCCACCAATATTGTTATCTGGTAGAAATTCATAGTCAGGAAAAGAATTACATAACTATTCATTGAGAAAGGATGAGACATTAAACATATTACATGGCACCTTAAGATGTACAAAAGAAGAACGATGATTGCTTGTCACGTTAACGCAACATATCCATATGTAGACACACCACAATATATAGGCAAAGTATATATTATTGTCTAAAAATGAGGTCTACACGCATTCATAGTTATCGTGCAACTACAATAATTCTTCTCAAAATCTGACGAAACAGTACAGTTCCATTCGTGAGTTTGTCCTA
>LYNE01001869.1:34420-50473 GCA_001662545.1 Rosa x damascena
AAGGTAAGATTTCTGAATTGGGTAGCCTTGATTTGAGAAGAAATCGAAGAGGGATTTCCAGAAAAGGGGGAAATCGGAGATTCCTTCGATCTCCGGTTTCCGGCGGGTTCTGACCGGATTTCTTTGGGATTTTTGTTGCTGGGTCGAAGCTAACCTTCATCCCTAACCTCTTGCAGCTTTTCATGATCGGTGGAGGAAGATTTGAAGGTGTTTGAGAGTGTGAACAATAACTGACGAGTTCTTGGTTTTTTTGGTTGATTTTTCCGGCCAAATCGTTGAGAATTGTTGATTGTTGCAGGTGGGATTCCAATTTTGGGAGTGGAGATGGGAGATTGAAATTTTGGATTAGAAGTTGAATTGGTTGTTCTTGTTTTCTCAATTTGAATTGGATTAGAAGTTGTCAAATTGCTGCATTTGCATGTAATGTGATATTCTTGATGTTGGGGGCGGTAACTGTGGTCGGGGCCGAGCTCGTGTTCGAGGCCGAAATCGGAATTCATTTTGGGGTGAGTGGTCGGTGGCTGGAAGTGGAGCTTGCTTAGGAGGTGCGGCGGTTTAGTTAGAACAGAAGAAGAAGAAGAAGAAAGTTAGAAGAAGAAGAAGAAGAAGAAATGAAAAGAAAAATAAAAATAAAAATGAATTAACAAAAACAAAAGGGTAAGTTAGTCATTTAACTTCTTTTTTTGTCTCCACGTGCTTGCCACGTCATCAAATAACGGAGCCGTTAGAAATTTTTGACGGAAGTATCACGTTGATGTCAAAATACGTGTTTGGGTATCACATTGATACTTTTGAGAGTTCGGGTATCAAATTGGCCTTGACAGCATAATTTGGGGACAGTGACTGAACTTTTCTCTTTAGATTTACATCCGAGTATCTATGCAATACCAAATCATTATATGTTAATGAATTAAGAGAAACATGTTTCTGCCTCTCGAAAGAGAGTTCTCTCCTATGCCTCATTTTGCTGGTGGAGGCCGTGTACTTCAGATCTGGAAGGATGGTTGTGCCTCCTTCTATGGTCCAAACTGTGGAGGTGAAGACGGGCCTCTCCGTCGAAACCTGCCTACTTTTCTCTCTCAAGCTTCTGATGGCGGAAGTGATAGTGATCTGGTGGTTGACCGGCTATACAGAGGTCAGCTCGTGGGTGAAGCGATTGGTGGCGCTTGGTGTCTGTAGCCGTCCTGGGCTGTAACATCTGGGTCGCGTTGGAGACCTGACCGATCCGATCGGGTATGGAATTTGAATTGTAGGAGGCTAGGTTCTCCATGTGACGGTGGTGCTCTCGGTCATGGCTGGGATTGGTTGTTTCTATTGGAAGATAAAGGGAACTGTGGTGCTCTCGATTCTCCTTCCCCTGCAGAGGTGGATGCCAGGCTGATTTTGGGTATCGAGTATGGTGGTAGGGTTTGTTATCTTCTACTGGAATGGGATCCATTTCTGTTTGGATTTCTTGCTGGTATGGGTGATTGGGTGGTATCCAGGAGGGTGCCATCAATGGTGGTGGTAGCGCAAGCGTCGAACTCCGGCGAGTAATGTATGGCGGCGGCGGCTTGACTGCAGTCTCACCTAGGGTTGCCCTAAGTGTTTTGGTTGGGCCTGGAATTGGGCTGCTAGAGTTCTGTTTTGGGTCCATGGTATTGTTTAAATTTTTGTTAAGTCGCAAAACACCGTCTTTTTCGAGCCATAGAAACCATCCCATGCGTGACCAAGAAGGCTTCGGTAATGAGCAGCATTACTGGAAGTGGCGGGGACTATGCGTTCAAGGTGGACGAGGATTTATGAGGGTCGGTCCAATAATGCCCTATAATGACCACTATCACTACCTACATTAATAATGCTCTTCGGAGTGGAGCTTTACTCTACTCGATCTACTAGCTTTTCTCTGTCTGTGATCGATCTCTCCCCCTCTCTGTGTGTGCTTCTGATGTGATTCTGGTTTTGGGTACAAATGTACAATGAGATCCAAGAAATCTAGCTAGCTAGGGGATTTGGGTTTTTAGATGTCGAGAAATGGGTTCTTGATTTGAACGCCATTGACATTAACTGGTTAGTGGCAATGTTCAATTTGGATCTTTGTACTCAATTTAATGATGGATTATGAAGTCCAAGCTTGTTCTAACATGGGTTTTCTCTCTCTACCCCTTTTTCTAAATCTTTTTAAGAGGTGATGATTAGTAATTTTATTCATTTTCCTTTCTTAATCCTTTTATTATTATGGAAAATCAGTTTTAGATATTTGGTTTAGAGTCCAGAAGACTTACTTTCTCCTCAGTTTCCAACTTTTTCTAAAAGTTTAATTTTCTTTTATCCTTTGATTGAATGAAACTATTGCATTGGATGTAAGGGTTGCAACTTGCAAGTCCCCCCTTCATTCGAAAGGAAAAAACATGGGGTCAGATGCCCTTCGTGTACCATCAAATATTTTTCAAATGATCAAATTAAAATGTATCCTCAACAATAGGGCAAATACCAAATTACAATGTTGTGGGCAATTTCTCATCTTATAATGTCTTGCAGCCCCTCCTAATGTCTTCGTAAATATCACTTTTGACCTTATCTTATAATGTCCAGAAGGCTTTGCACACCACAATAATACAAAAGTCTTTATCTTTTGCCGATTTTCTTTCTCCATAGCCTATAGGATGTCCCAAATTGTACAAATAATTCAGCAGAATTGGCAAGAAAGATGAACACAGTGCCCCCTTTTCCAACCCTCTCAAACAAACATCTCCCACTACACAAAATTTTACCACAAAGGGTGTGCAAATAGAAAATAGGTTGAAAAAGAAAAGGGAAGTAGATCAAGAAGATGAGAGGAATAATATGGGAGCAGAAAATACAAAATGAATAGGAGAAGAATACTCAAAGTAATTATATATTATGTATAAGGAATCGTCAAAGGAACTTTCAATAATAATGAGTTGACAAAATCTTAAATGCATCATTATAATGAATTGTGATAAAAAAACAAATCATCATTCAAGGAATTTAATATTAAGGGTAGAATAGGATGACAAAATATATCATCAATACGCTCAGCTGAGTTAACACGCAAAAAAAGAATGTGACAGGTGAGTCACTGGACCGCAATTAACAAAAAAATATGTGCAGATTACATCTAATGTAGAATATTAATTTTGGACTTGGAAATGAATTAACTCTTTAAAAAAACCGGTTGCTGTTGTGTTGTGAAAATAATTAGATTTGAACTAAAATAGTTTCGTGTTTGCTATACAATACTTTTAAAAGTACTGTCGTTACATCAAATAACTTCACAACATGTTTTGATCCATAGCAACTTTAAAAGTAATATTTGGGTTGCTTCTAAAATCTGCTGCTAGTGACATATAATTTTCAAGTAAACCTGTTTTTTTTTTTTATGACATATAACAGGAGCATATGAAATGTACAAGTACATAAGACAACGCTTAGCGCGTAAGTTTTGGACAGATTCGATGGTTTAAAAGCTTAATTAGATTAGATTAGGAATAATCCTGATTTCCTCTATACAAGCCTTGAATTTAAAACCCTGAAGCAAACTCCACCTTCCTTCCAATTCAAAAATCCCCAAATTCCCACCATGGCGTTCAGAAATCCGGCCACCGTCGCCGCGTTATTGCTCGCTCTGCTATTGATTTCCGACCCCAATTTCGCGTCCGCCGCTACGGGTGGGCGGTCCGGCGGAAGCCTGTTCCCCTCCGGCGGAGATTCTTCTTCATCTTCATCTTCGTCTTCGTCTTCGTCTTCATCGTGGTCGGGGTCTTCGGGTTCATCGGACTCTTGGTCGTGGCACCACTCGCCGTCGTCGTCTTCCTTGTCGGACGGTGGATTCTACGTCTTCTTGGTTTTAGCGGCGGTTGTGGTTGGTGTGGCGGTCATCTGCCGCTGTGCTGGTGTTGGGAAAACAAGCGTCGTCAGGCTTCAGGTATGTAGTTTGATCTTTGCCTTCTCTGTGTATATATGAATTGAATAGTGTTAAATTTTGATAGGTTTTCTCAATCCTATAGAAATGTAGAAAAGAACTTTTGACATGGACTCTTAATTTGCTTACTAGAATTCACCAATCTATTAATTAGATTTGGATTTGTGGATCAGTCTGCTTATTGCAAGTTGTTCTGTTTCAAGAATTCGGTAGGGTAGGCAACTGATGTAACACTAAAAAAGAAATGTATCGAATCGAAGAAGTCTGGGATTTGGAGAGTGTTTAGAATTGTTGATCAAGAAGTTTAACACCATTGAGGATTAATTGAGTTTTTGTGCAAGAGTGTTTTGGAATTGGACGAAAGCATGTGAAGCTACTAGCCTATAATGCATGTTATATGATCCGTAGAAGGTAGTAAAATCAATTGAGAGGCTTTAACATCGAAAGAAAAAGTGTAGGGGATCGTGTGTATTAGAGTTTGACATTTTAAGCTGTAATAAGACAAAGCGTAATTTTTAGAAAGGGTGGACGTGTTGATGTTGTTAATCACTTAATTGGACAGTCATGCACTGTAAAGACTCCTGTTGTTATTTGGGATATTTGAATGGAGAAGTTGTTCTGTTTATAATCTATTATTCTTCTGTAAGGTTGGTCTGGTGGGCAAGGCGCAATCAGTTCAAAAGGATCTTAATCGACTTACTGAAACTACAGATATGTCTACGTCTACGGGTTTGAGCCATCTTTTAACAGGTGAGTTACCTTATTGATCAGTTATTCACTGCTCATTTGATTTTTATTAGTTAGCCATTAAATCTAGAATACTTTTTTTTTTTCCTTTTCTTCTTTTGTATTTGGTTAGGGGTCGGTTTATGCACCAACTTGATTAAAAACTTGAAATGTTACATAAAATATTGGAGTTCTGAATGTTGATTTCAAATGGAGATTTACAGCTAGTTATTGTAGTTAATCAGGCGATTTATCAGAAGATCTGTTGATGGTGAAATTTGTGGCTTCACTATGTCCAATTCCAATGCTTGGAACATTTATGTGAAAGAGACTATTCCCTATCTTTAACAGTTGTTTAACTTTTAGAGACTGATGAAAGAATGAAAAGGTTTCAAAGAAGACATTAACTGGGTTATTGGCTTTCCAACAAATTGAGATGCACAGTTTGCACTGAGCTTTTTGGATTAGTTTTCTGCAGGAGTACCTTACCCGATATTTTGAGCTAGCTACAGTCTTGTTACTTCTACTTTTCTTCTTTCTTATCCAAATTTTGTACACCTTTGGTTTCAGGGGCATCAACATCTTTGCTTCGCAATCTTGATTATTGCATCTCAAGTTATTCATCTGTAAGTTCTATTTATCTGCGCGAGCTAATGTTGATATTATAAAACAGAAAACATTACTAGATTCATAGATATGGAAAGCGACCAAAATAGAGAACATTACTAGAATTAGATATTAGAAATATTGAGGAAATCAATTATAACTTCTTAAATGCTGATAGGTTACTCGAAAGTCCGAGACAGAAGATGCAGAGCAATGCTTCAAACAACTCTCTATGGAAGAAGCAGCTAAATTTGATGAAGTGACACTCGCCAATGTGAACAACTTTATAGTGCGTTCAACAAGCCAGTCACCAAATGAAGGCCACAAAGAATATATAGTGGTAAGGTGTGGATGAAATGGCAAACTTTCTAATTCTGGTATAGATGTTTTCATGTATACCCAAGGATGAAACCCGTGTTTTGATTTGAGTTGGCTACTTCTAGGATTGTTTTAGCATATAGGAATGCAAGCTAATCTTTTATTAAAATTGAATTATTATCAGGTTACGATTTTGGTGGCTACTCGAGGAGCACCAAAGTTGCCCAGCATCAATGGCTCTGGTGACTTGAAGAAAGCATTACAGAGTCTTGGATCCATTCCCTCGAATCAAATACTGGTAAGAATGGAATTACTCTTGAAAACTAAGTTGTGAGTTTCTCCTTTGGGTATGTGCTTAATGTATGATTCTTTTCTTCGTGTAGGCGGTTGAGGTCTTGTGGACTCCTCAACAAGAAAATGATACTTTGACTGAGAAGGAACTACTTAAAGACTACCCGCAGTTGAGGGGCTTTTATGATGAAGGGTCACTTGAAGAAGGGCCATATGACGATTCCCACCCGTTCTTAGGGGTTACTGTTGTCAAGAGCTAGTGATAAGAGTATTGTTTGGTCAAATTTTTGGCATGCTAACTCTTTCAGACTGTATTTACCATCAAAATGATATCAGGTTCTCTATATGACATGATACAAATTTGCTATGGTTTACTAGTTAATTCCAAGTTTCGTTTGAAGGATCTGCGATCTACAATTTTGAACTCCAGATTGCGCGCTCTCTAACAGAAAAAGTAGCTTTCACTGTTTGGAAAACATTACATTTATAAGATAGCCAAACAGTGTCCGGAACACTCGGGGTGAATTTTGTGGCATCGATCACCCGGAATCGAACGCTCGCCCAACATTTTTTAGGATTCTTACGAGCCATCATCTAGTTTGATCATTCTATTGATAGATGCATAGAGTTTAATCATATTGGTCAAACTCAACGACTATGTCACTATGATTTGAAATAGACAACACTTTGGCACGCTTACAAACTCGTACTTCTGCATGATGCCTTTACAGGTACTCTTTATTTCTCTAGCGTATGCTCGAAAGAAAATCCGAGTCCTGCCTGAATACCAGCCAGTGCACTACAGTCTCACCACCTTGCAGAATTCAAATAATTTTATCCAATTTCAGAGTTGTTTTGATCTTTTGTGAAGCTTCACAGTCAAGATGGAGGACAGCCAACTCCATCTGCACTGGAAGAAATGGAGACCTATATACAGCACTATCCACAATGCAGTTATAATCCTTCTACTTTAACACCAAATCCTCTTTGTTAATATGCAATAAAAGGATATCATTCACAAATCATGCGGTATATACAGAATGTCCCTTTGTAACAAACTAACAACGTTTCTTCACACCATTTATGAAATACATATTCAATTTCAACAAATAACAAAGCCGCAAAGTGCCATTATGTCTTTATCATGGTATAACAAAATGTGAACAGACCAACAAAGAAAAATGGTATAAGAAAATGTAGCAATATCTCATGTAGCAAGGCACTTTTCGAAGGCATTCCAATCTCTATGATATCCTTCATCCATTTAACCAGGTTTTCTAGTTGCTTCAAGTCCAAAATTGCAGCTTCTAATGTATCAGAGCTCATTTGATCTAAAATTGTGCATTAGTTTTCATCCTCATTAAGGATTTAATCTCTGTCTAACCTGATTGTTGTTCTAACCTTTTTATTTAATGCATCTTTACCATGTTACAATAAATGTTATCATGGAGCAACTGGTCTTCAAAGAAACTAAGATTACATCTGAGTGCGAGGCTCTAGAGCAATTCGGGTATCAATATTAAGCTCATAGTATTGGTTTTTTAATTTTTAAATTTTTTAAAAACCAAAATGGTCAAGGCAAGCAAACTTCATGAAAAATAGAACCACATTCAGATTGATTTCACTTAATCAGTTCTGATTTATTTCACTTGCCCCTAAATGTGGCAAACAGCAAAAATTTTTAAAAGAAGAGGCAAATGGTGAAATCTAAAAGAGGGAAGACATAGGTATATCCCTCTGTTACACGCTTGGAATTTTGTCAATTCGTATTCCTACCCCAAGATCACACCCATTTCATTAGAAGAGAAAAATCTAGAATCATAAAGAACACCACAACGAACAAAGAGGCAACTTTTTAACGTGGTTCACCCCAATTTGGGCTACGTCCACGGCAATAATCCAGTAATGTCAAAAATAAAGTGTTCTTTGTCAAGTAATCTCGCACTTGCTCTCAGCCCTTCTCAACAGAGAACCCCTATACACCCAAAAGCTCACAAAAACTTGATCTCTCATTTCTCTCCATGAAAATTTTCAACCAAGAGACTAACACACTCAACACTTGAAGAACATGCGATGTTTTTAGAATACTACGATCTTAAAACCACAACTGTGGTCATAGCTACCAAGCATATAATTGCTCAAATCTCAGAAATACGGCTTGATACTTGAAAGTATAAGAAGTGCTGAGAAGCTCACAATAAGCTCCACAACCATCTATGAGTAACTCATAAACAAGCCCACGGTACCAAATTATCCAGGCCCTCCAAGACTTGTTTGTTGCTCCATTCGTAAAGCTTTCATGGAAACACCATGAGAGCACAAAAATGCGAAATCTGACAGGAGGTTGTTCATACAGCTCACAGATAATCGAAGGCTTGTTTCCAACCATGCATGCTTGACTAAATGGCTTATCCAAAGATGCAGATGGAGGTTGTTCTCAATATAGGGCAAAGTTACCAGCCTTCGCAAGAGCACATTTGGGTGCTCCAATTCCTTGATACTGGGGACAAAATCTGGGTAAGAGAGGAGAGGAGTCAGAGCGGACAACAACCAAAAAAAAAAAAAATGTAATTCACCAAACCTACTACTCTACTAGAAGAAACTGATAATAAAATTTATCCAAATAAACATAGAAGAAAGCATTAAATCGACATAAAACAAATAGTTTGCAAATGAAGAACTTAACCAGATCCTGGGTTTTGTCTTGGTACATGAATGATATCATTATGTAAAGGTGAATTTATATTGTACCACAAAGTGCTACCTGGAAGAAGATGATTGCAGAGATTGGCAATGCAGAGAATAGTTGAACTAAAGAAAGTTAACTGATGTTACATTCTATTTTGCTAAGTTTTAGTACAAGGTGCTTAATACTTGAATCTATATGAAATACTTGACTACTAATAAAGAAAAGAAAAAGACAAACCCATCAAAAGAGGGAAAATAAAAGGAATAAAACAGAACATGCGACAGCATAACCTTCAATGAAATAAATACATGCATGACATGGAGAACTGAAGTACCTGAACTGAGTTCGCACCATGCTGGGTCCAGTTAAGTTGTTCTTCCATTTGAGTAGGATAGAGCCTGGAAAGAAATTACAAATTACGCGGAAACAACTATAAAGCCAGCCCTTGGAAAAACTGTAGTAAGTTAAATTGATTTGGCTCCTCTAAAGTTAATTTACATAAATTTCATAAAATCCTAATCCTCCTTCTAATCCAATGAGTTTAACTGTGCCACATAAGCTAAAAATCTTTCTTGGATTTTTGTTTTTCTCAAATCAATCTTAACGTCGTTAAAATACCACAAGAAGAAGGAAAAAAAAAAAACCTAGTCTTCGAACTAAATTCAGATCGAAGTTAGGGATTTCTAGTCATTTTTATTTCTCCTCTGCCTCCAATTCCTTCTTTGTGCTTCATTTGATATTTCTCTTGGCATCCATGGCTGCATTAACCATGAAACTGACTTCTTGCAGTTCTATTAATTGGAAAATTCATCAAGAAATAATGATCCTATATATGCTATTTAATTTGTTTTCATAAGTACAAATTCGATGTATTCTGTACAACATAAGTTTAGGGCTCCTGAAAATTTTGATTTGAAGATACCCAAATTAAACATAGGAATCAATATATTTGAATAGGAAAAGCATGAAGACGAAAACTGATGGGAAGGCACACATTGAAATTGGCAAGACTGGTTTTCCCTTACTGCACGTTGTCCCTAATATATTGAATTTCCAGTCATGGTTCAAGACTATCAGTCCTCATTGAAGATCCCTTTTTGAAGCTTGGTTTGTTACACTACAAACAATCCTCATGAGGATTGGAGGTCAAAGCCAAATTATGGCGCATGACTACCTTTCTACCAAAGGATGTTATGAACGCAGCAGTGCTTTGGACGCACTGGCTGGAGAAAGATTGACCCGTTAAGAGTTAAACTTTTTTTTTTTTTTTAAGACTTAACGACAAGTTAGCGGTGTTTATACAAAATTTTTAAAGATTGGTGATAAGAGTGATGTGTTGAGTGTTAGGACCATTAGATTATATGGGCAGTCAAGATTTTATGAACTTGACATAACTTCACATCCTCCTCACTTTAGAGGAGACGGATCCTAAGTAAATAGCCTCTAAAGCAGAGACCAGAGCAGAGTATAATGCATTTGAAAACGGGTGAATCAAATTAAAGAGGAACACCAGGAGGAAAGAAGAGTTAGGGGTTTGAAAAACTTACAATGATTTTAAAAACTGGTTGCACGTAGAACATGAATGGAAGTAATCATGCACAAC
This sequence comes from Rosa x damascena, assembly GCA_001662545.1. Classification (NCBI taxonomy): domain Eukaryota; kingdom Viridiplantae; phylum Streptophyta; class Magnoliopsida; order Rosales; family Rosaceae; genus Rosa; species Rosa x damascena. The sequence continues at coordinate 44,579 of LYNE01001869.1, forward strand.
TGAAATATCAAAGACTCAAAGCACATGTTTCCCCTGGAACTTGAACCCCATGAATATCCAACTGTGGTAGTTCAGGGAGGTCTCTCATAGCTTCAATGCAGACCTGATTTCAAAAAGATGATTTTTCAGCACTGAGGAAAAGAAAAAAGAGAAGGATAGACAAGTTTAATTCTTTTTAATATTGCTTCAGACAGCTTTTCACAACAAAGAAGTCACACAATTGCTACATTGTATGGTCATGAAGGAAGGAATCCATGGGTAGTCTGTAGTTGTGGAGGTAAAAGGGATCTCAAAAGTTTACAGTTGATTTTAAACGAAGATCTGAGCATCTAGGACATGAATGTTAACTTTGGCATCTATCCAGATTATTCGAATACAGGTAATCTCACAATTGGGACCCCTCAGCATAACTTCACTTAGATGGTGAAAACCATGAATTTTCAGATGCAGTAATTTGGTGAGGTCCCTGCTAGATTCCGGGGTAAGTAGTTTTTCACATGATTGTTGGAGGGATCACAATTGTCTGCAAACCGCAAATGAATGAAGATCTGAAGTCTTCTGGCAGATATTTTACTTACAATAATTTCCATTGAACATGTCTCCCTAAACCCAAAATGAGAACAATAATGTTCATCCTTATCAATGTCTATTTTGGTTATACTAGAGGATGAACTCCCCATCACAAAAACTAGTACTTATACGGGAAAAGAAATAATGGGACACAAAACATGAGGATAACCGATAATTTAAAAAACAAGATGAAAGTGATAGAGGGAACAAGAACAAACACACATTATACTCTTACCTTTGGAATTTAAGAAGTCAGCACCCTCACGCAGGCTATCCTCAGTGCTTCTTTTGTTTGCATAGCTTCCACTTTAGGTGGATACTTGTCATTCTCATAGCTGATGCTGATTAAAATCTGACACCAAGAAAGTATAATAGGTTACAATGACAATACAAATAATGAATATTGAAGGAAAGTAATTAAGAAATCATCCTAGCAGGCTTGCATAGATAAATGCCAAGTGCATTAAGTGTCATAAACGAATGAGGAAAGAGTTCTGGGGAAACTTCTTTACCAGATCACTGCACCACTGATTTGAGATAACTCAGGATGCAGCTAAAAGAGATCTAATCCTTGTAAATCAGCAGGGGATGATAAATGCAAATGGCAATCAGGCCCTTGAGTATTAATCAAACAGGGTATTGACATATTTTTATATCATTGCAAGTCTTCTTTAAAGAATGCAACATGGCAAACAATCCAACACAGCATTTCTTCGAGAAGATGTTAAGTTCTCAGCATTTCTTGTAGAAGATGGTAAATTCGCAGCATGCATGTTCCTTCCCGAACCTAAGTTAAGAAAGATGAAAAATGAGACATAATAAGAAAGAAATTTGTAGAATAAAGAAAATAAACAGAAAACAGATTGATTTGGTCAAAACATTACACTCAAGTTCTGGGATGTGAGAAATCTTGGGCCATTCGGGGCCAGTCTCCTTGGTGCATCTTTCCTCAAGCAGGGGGCAATTTTCAATGGAGAGATTCTTCAATTTGGTGAGGCTTTTCATAGCATCTTGTGTAGGCAGATACTCGAGATTTTCACAGTACCCGATAGTCAGAGTCTCAAGAGATGTAAGATTTCCCAACCACTCAGGAAGAGCCTCTATTCCCCCAAAATTATGTATCGAGAGAGTTTTTAAACAAGTGTAGTGCTGAATTTGTTGGGGCAGAGACTTGAGCTTAGGCCAACCCCACAAATGTAACTCTTCAAGTTGTGAATCATGTGGTGGTGGAAGCTGAAAATCAGGGAAGGCGTCCAGCTCCTTACAGAACCGACCAATTCTCAGCCTCTTCAAACGAGTGAGGCTGTGAAATCCTGTGGGCTCATATTTCAATTTCCCACAATTACATATCAACGACTGACGGAGATCAGCTGGAATAGACAAATACTGAACAAGACCTGTAAAGACTTCCTCCCGTTGATTCGTTGAGTCTTGGTGGTCGCACACATGATATGATACTGAAATCGAGACTAGACTAGAGCAATAAGTTATTTCCAGATCCTGAAGAGAGGTGCAGAATTGGAGCCCACTCGGTAGGCTTAATAATCTCTTACAACCACCAATCGTCAACCTCTGGAGAGATGTGATGCCCTCTGTGATTGGAATTGATGTTAGATTATGACAGTCCCATAGACTCAAGTTCTGAAGAGAGGTGCAGTAGTCGAGCACACCTAGGCTTGATAATCTCTCACACCATGTGATACTCAATGTCCGGAGAGACGGCATGCACTGTGTGATTGGAATTGACATCAGATTGGGGCATCCCCAGAATTTCAATTCCTGAAGAGAGGTGCAGTACTGGAGCCCAACCTCTAGGCTTGATAATCCCTCACAACTCTCGATGTTCAATTCACGGAGAGATGCGATGCCCCGTGTGATCCGAATCGACTTGAGGCTTCGACAATCAACTATGGACAACCGCTCAAGAAGAGGGAGTTTGTCTAGCCCATCAGGTAAATGACTTAGTTTTTTACATTTGATAACAGCGAGTGATCGAAGAGATTCGCAACAGCCAAATTCATCAGGAGCAATACAAGTCAACTCATCACAATCACCTATCGTCAGATACGTGAGACACGTGTTCTTCTTCAACATCCCTTCCGGTAGGCAAGTGAGTCCCTTTACACCAAATATATCAAGACGAGTGAGAGTGGTAAGTCGACTGCTTATATTTTCTATTGTCACGTTGTTGCCCGTTTTAAATATCTCCAACGTCTTAAGACATGGAAAACGACTCGGAGCATTTCCCAAATTGGGACAGAAGCTGATATTTAACTCTTCGAGGCAAGGGAATACCACGACTTCTCCTTCAGCTGGTGCTTCCATCCATTCAATGAGCTCTCCGCACTCAGAGATGTCTAATATTTTCAGTGCTGGAAATAAAGTTGTACGAGTACCATAAAACTCAGCTCCCACACGTTTCAGCTTGTGCATCTGACTAATCTTAAGAGATCTTAGTTTAGGTAGATGGCCGAGTGTCGGCACTCCTTCACAATTGTTGCAGCCAACTAATCGAATCTCCTTCAAATTTTGGAGACTCATTATCCATGACGGAAATCTAGCACCCATGAAATTTACAATGTTTAACCTTTGCAGCTCACCATGAGGTTCCAAGCCATCTAGTACATCAGTTTGATTTTCATTAGCTACCCCGCCGTGTGTCCATTTAAATGTCAGCTCATGTAAGTGACTCTTCTGCACTAAGCAAGCATTCTTTGCTTCTTCTCCATCCCTTACATGTTCTAGCTCAGCAATAATAAAGTGGCCCCTCAATTGGTTCAACCCACCCAACTCCTCAATTGCAGGACCTATCTCCTTACCCACCTTGAAGTAACGTAATGGTAATAATGTTCGGAGATTAGTTAATCGCCCCAAAATCCCAGCCTCAAATTTCATCGACGGATTAACATAAAGATGCCTCAAGTTGATCAAATTTTGAATCTCCTTTGGACACTTATCGAGATTTGGTAATCTCAATGTTTGGAGGTTGTAGAGCTTGCCAATAAACTCTGGGAGTTCTTTGATTGTTGTACGGGAAAGATATAGATGCCTTAAGTTGATCAAATTTTGAATCTCCTTTGGCCACTTATCGAGATACCACGGTAATCTCAATGTTTGGAGGTTGTAGAGCTTGCCAATAGACTCTGGGAGTTCTGTGATTCCTGTATGGGAAAGATCTAGATACCTCAAGTGCTTCAGCTTGTCAAGTGAATTTGGCAACTTCTGAGTCCAAACCCCATAGAAACTTAAGACACGTAAAGATCTTAACTTTGAAAAAATGATATTAGAGACCTGGACATTTGAAAAGAGTGAACGCAGTCTTGCAATACTTGTTTCTGACATACTTTGTAGTTCTGGAGTAGGAATCCGTGCAACATGTCGAATCTCACTATGATCCATCTTCTGATTGAAGTTCGGTGTCCAGCTCTCACACTTGGACACTTCTATTGCAAATTCATGCACAAGATCATGCATCTTGCATTCGGTGATGACGTCATCCTCATTCTTTGTAGCATCTTGAAACAAGGACTTTTCCAGTAGAGTATCAAAATACTCATTGCCTATATCCTCCATCTCCATCTTTTGTGTTCTTTGGCGAGGAGAAGGATTGAGAAAACCTTGAGCCATCCATAGTTGGATCAACTCTTCTTTTTCTATTAAGGAACCCATATCGAGCATTGAGCAATATGCAAAACATAGTTTCAATGGTGACTTCAAATTGTCAAAACTCAACTTCAGAACCGGCATGATTTCACTATCCTTTTGGTTTCGCCATGTAGGACTTTCCAGAATTGAACTCCATTCGTTGCTATTCTTAGAATGCATCAAGCTTCCCAAAATCTACAGTTAATGAGTTTCAAATTTTAGCATAACTTCATCTATACATATGAAATAGTTAATCTACAAATCAAATAACTAATAAGGTGAAGATATCGTACCTTTGCTGCCAATGGAACACCAGCACACTTTTCGGCAATTTTTCTTCCGATTCGCTCTTGTTCTGAATCTATCGAAGGATTAGGAATATTAAATGCTCTATCCTGTATTATGGACCAACACTGATCATCCGAAAGAGTCTCTAGATAGCAATTAGGAAGTGTTCCCATGATTTCTGCAACCTTGCCACTACGGGTAGTGACAATCACAGTGCTTCCTTTGGCAGATTCTAGCTTCTGCAGTTGCTCCTCCAAAATCTTCCAAAGTCCAGGAACCTCATTCCAAACATCATCAAGTACAAGAAAATACCTTTTCCCTTTCAAGTTCTTGCGGAGGCTTGGAATCAATTCTTCCAGAGTTTCAGGGTTTGCTGTCGTCTCCTCACATAATTTCAGCATTCGACGTAAAATTGATTTGACATCAAAAGTTTTAGATACATACACCCAGAGCGTTATATCAAAATACTCTTTCATTTCACCTTCCTTCAGTTGCTTCACTTGCTTGGTAAGCGAGCGAGCCAACGTTGTTTTACCCAAGCCTGGTAATCCTACAACGGCCATCACCAAAAGCATCTTTTCTTGATTGTTGGGGTTCGTCAAGGTTGCAGTTATATTTGACACAACCTCATCCCTTCCAAAAATGATTGCATCATTGCGGGTGAATTTATTTTTCTCAAAGGATGAGGTTGTTTCCCAGACCTGCATACCTTGACTGGCTGCTGCACCTCCATTTGATCTCCTTGTCAGCGCCACAACGGGTGCTTGTTTGCAGAGATTATCCAAGGATTTATTGATGTTGTCAATCTTGCCTGCCATCTGAAGACGAACGAAGATTCTGCGAATCCACTTATCGAGGATTGTCCCCTCTATATTGATCCGAACAGCTTCATATTGAACTTCATCCAGGACATCTTCTGCAGCATAAGCTACGGTTATAAGCCTCTTCTTCCAGAGATCCATAGCCGACGAAAGTTCCTGATCTTCGGGTTCTGGCGCAGCATCACGTATCATACTTCCAATCAGATTTGAGGAATTTATGAGCTGATCTAGTTCTTTGTCGAAACAGAAGACGATTTTGAGGTTCAATTGATCAGTAGCGAGTGAAGCAACATTACCCACTGCTCCTCCGGCAGCGGATAGAAGGAGAGAGGATCCAATCTCCAATGCCATCGCTCCAGAAGACACGATTGAGTATCTCAATCTCGATCTCAGATTCTCAATCTCAGTCTCAATGGTCAACTGCAGTTACACAGGCCTAGAGTCCTTGAGTTATTGTAATTGAATAACGTTTGACATATGTAACAACCTAACAGTCAGCTACATCCCATCTACCTCCATCAACCATTCTTTTTATTTTAGTCTTTCCAATAGAAAATGGTGCTTGAAAAAA
>LYNE01001870.1:5096-22113 GCA_001662545.1 Rosa x damascena
TTGTGCTTTCGTCCCCCCCCCCCCCTAACCAAATAAAATTTGGGTGTCACCATACCTTTCTCTTTGTTCACCCTACTTGCTCATTACATCATACATTTTAATTTCAGTTATTAGCTTTGCTTATGTAACCCAATTCTCTTTCCAAAAATATCCTTATATAACATATTCAATTAAAAAAAAGAATGTATTTAACAAAAATCTGTCATTTAATTTATTCCAATAAAAAATATAATATATTAAAGTTTCCAAATAAAGTCACAATCTGATTTACTTCCATTTTTTAAAATTTTTTCTTTCAATTTCAATGTTCCTCTATTTAAAATTTTTAATTCATATAAAAATATTAGTAAGTTAACGACCATGAGCAATGAAGAAGTAATTTTTTTTTCTTTCATGTTTTAAATTTTTACTTTCGGTGTTCACAAAGGGATAGCAAAGATTTTGATGAAATACTAATATTTTTGTGAATTAAATAACGCATTAATGATGAGGAGACAACAATAAGACAAAAATAAATAGTAATAAATTTAAATTTGGGTGGGCAATGATGAAGATTAATGCTATCCAATGAGAAAGTAAATAACATTGTATTTAATTAATTGATATTATATTTAGTTTTCCTTACATATTTAGATTTTATAAAATTAGTGTACTTATAAGTCATTTTACACTTGGATAATATAGTCTTTCAATAATTCATATGTTTGTAGGTGAACTAAGAAAATTGTAGGGTGGCAATAGCCGCATCCAAAAAATTTTCCCACTATTGCAGTTAATGGAATTTTGGTAGGGTTAATTCTCCTTGGTAGAGTCTGATTCTTTGTTCTCGTATGTAAATTTAACCAAAATCAAATGTCATTCTCACAAATAATCTCACCTGTGTTCAAGTAAATCTCTATTTGTGTGTCTGACCCAAACTCTAGGTTACTTGACCTAGTTGTAATAGGGTTTAGAAGGATCTAGATATTCCTAGTCAATGTATGATTACCTTTCCTTGTATGGTTCGGATTCTATACCTTGTAATCCTCTATATAAAGAGACCCCTATTATCAATGAGAATACATAGCAATTTTCTCTCAATTTCTGATTCCCTAAAACACGTCATCAACATGAATCCCTAACCCTGAAACAAATAGCCAAACCCTGATTCAAGAAGCTAAAACCCCAAATTCGAATACAAAACCCTGAAGTCTTTTCTACCTCCACCTCACACCTTGAAGCCCTCGACCCCAGGAGTCTAGAACCGGCGGTGTCACTCCAAGAACCGGCCATAAACCTACCGAACCGGCCGCATGAAGCTCCATACAACCCGCAACAAATATTCCACCAGTTCACCATCTTATGGACCTCCAATTTCCACCAAATTTTATCTGCAGAAACCCCTAGATCTGTAGATTCAGGAATCGGAAAAGATATCACAAGAACCGGCTTAAAAAGATGTGAACTAGCCACCTGAGCATTAGCACTCTTGAACCGGCAGAAGCATAAAAGAAAAGAAAAAGAAAAGAAGCAGCCCAGCCCAGAAGGAAGAAGTCAAGGCCTAGAGAAAAGGTCAAAGCCCAACCCATTTCCAGAGGCCCACTGACATCAGTGCCACATCATCAGCCACGCCAGTGCAACACGTTAGCCTGCCATGTCATCACCAGGCCACGTCATTGAGACACGTCAGCACCGGTCAGCAACAGTCAACCCCGGTCAATGCCGGTCAACGACTTTCCGGCGACTTTCAAGCCACTTTTCTAGCGACTTTTTCCGACCCCTTTTTCCGGCCAAATTTTTCGGCGACCTATGTCAAGGTATTTTTTTAGTAAAAGTTCCCATTTCTTTAGAGTTTTTTAAATTCAATTTCTCTTCTTTTTCGGGGACTTGCAAACTCCCTTCTTCTACGTACCCCCCTTTCTTAATTATAGGGGAGACCTAATTAAGCCGAATTGTGGGGGTTCATGCTCACTCCAAGCTTGGAGCTTGTCGAGATCTCCAAACTTAGAGTTTGTGGAGAATTTACGATCGACCACTTACGTCATTGTTTCGATCTAATCCAATACGTCTTGGAATTAAATTTCTTGGAAGCGATTATGCTCAGAAATTCCAAATTTCTTGGAAGCGATTACGCTTAGAAATTTTATATGTTTTCATGGTAGCTTTTTCAGCTCCGAAACTAACCCTTTTCGTTGTTCTCTTTCAGGATGGGTAACCTGAACAAATTGGACTTTGCTCCATTGGAAACAACTAGCTCTGGATATCACACAGGTGGGTTCGTGATGTCCGCCAGCATCTCAAGGTCGATGGAATCCTGGATACGATTCTCGAGCCTGGCTAGGACGTGCTAACTGTTGAGCAAGCTCAAGCTTTGGAAGCAAATAGAGCAGCCTTAGAGGCAAATAAGGCGAAAGCCATCATCCTAATGACTCTTCATATGGATGATTCGCTCAAGTAGAAGTGTGTGATTGAAGAAGACCCTAGAAGGCTGTAGGTCTCACTCAAAGAAAGATTTAACAACGTCCGTGACTCCCTGCTTCCTGACCTAGAAATGAGATGGCATAGCCTCCGCTTCTGTGATTTCAAGTCAGTTCTTGACTAAAACTTAGAAGCACTTCGCATTAAATCCTTAATGGAATTCTGTGGTAAAGAGATCACAGATGCGATGTTGATTGAGAAGACTCTCTCTACCTTCCTTGTCTCTATATTGATGGTTGCTAAGAACTATCAAATCGATGTTACTGCAGAACGAATCACAAGGTTTCATGAGCTCATTGGAGCTATGAATGTAGCTGAAAAGCATGACAACATCCTTGTGAAGAACTATAATTCGAGATCCGTGGAAACATAGTATATTCCAGAATCCAATTATAGCCCCCCCCCTAAGAGAGGGCTCCAAGAGCGAAACCTTAATTTTAGGGATACTTCTGTACGTTCTGGTCCATATAATCGCTCTACTTGGGAAGGTAACCAACAAAATAGTCTAACACGGAACCGAAGAGGTCAACGTGGAAAGAGAGAGGGAGGCAACGCCTCTGGCCATGTTGGTGGAGCCACCAACACTAAGAGCCATCTAAATGTCGCTTTCAAAGCGCCTCAATCAATGGAGTCTAAGCAAAGAGATGTATGTTCTCGATGTGGAGTATCCAATCATTGGGCACACATTTGTAGAGCTTGTGAAGAAATTGTCACCACCTACAAAGCATATTGTGAAACAAGAGAAGCTCACTAGGTGGAACAAGAAGATCGAGAAGATGATCTAGAGTGAAGGGTTGAAGACTACAAATCTGGCTGGGATCAATAGATTGCCAATTCTGTTTAAATCTTTATTTTTTCAAGAGATGTAATAGGCAATTGCCATATACTTTGAAGTAAATGTCAATCGTTTAGTCTTTCTTCAAAGTAGGCTCACCCAAAGTAAGTGTGATGTGTAGGAAGGTTCTGAGATTAGTGGTACTTAAGCGAGCCTTACTCCACCGATATCTCTCTACTCACCTGGTCACATTTATTTTGGAATTACCGAAAGACATTAGAAGACTACCATTTTTTTGCATTAGCTAGCATTTGGATTAGATTCTCCTAATGGTTAAGAGACAATGATGTACTCTATTGGCTTATGAATAAAATTTCGAGTTCTTTTCATTATGATTCCATTTTGAATCTGAGCATATGACTTTGTGACTATGATGGCTGGGCTATCAGCATTAATTCAAGGACATAGAATAGCCCAAGTTCCCCTTGCCAAATGACACTTTGATTACAGTCACAAAAACTCTCAACGCTCCTAGGGAAAATCGCACCTATAAATAGCCAACGAATTCCATGCGAAAACGCATGTAGAGAACGAAAATGAGTTCCTTTGCAATACCTCTAATGATTGTGAACAAAGAGCATCTTAGAGAAGTTTATGTGTCTCTCTAGCGGACTCTATGTTACTATTCAAGCTATTAAATCCAATGAAGTTATGAGAGAAGATCTCTTGGATTTAGACACATATTGGCTTTGTCAGGACAGGATAGGTCATCTTGGTCATGATACGATGATCTATCTACTAAAGGCTTCACATCGACATCCTTTTCTCTCGAGCGAAATGAAGCATGAATCAAAAGTTAATTCTTGGACTAATTGTGACCGACGCTGTTGCCTAGGGCACCGCCTCCGTCCACCACCAGCTTAGGGCTGGCGCAGTCCATATCCATGATGCCATGGATGGCGTCCATCATAGTGATGATGCCCCAGGAGATGCTGCAATCACCAACTTGCTTCAAATAGCATTTCAGACGCTCAGGCCCAACCAAAATCCTCATTGGTTGCTTTTAAAGCCTCTCTCTCGTTTAACAAAGCCCGTTCCTTAGGGAAATTAGGACTGAGACCGTCCGATGCAAAGGATATAAAAGTACTCATTCTGTTCTTACATGGAATCCGTGGGGATTCTATGGACTGATTCAACTAACTTGCGGATGTTTAAATATCTCATGATGTTGGTTGACATGCGAACACGCTGCTCACTTGTTGTGCCATTGTCCACTTGTAATGTTGTTTATGCTACACTCCTAGCACATATCATATGACAACAGGCTCACTCCCCGAATGATCATATTTAGTCAATTGGATTTGACTATGCTGGAGAGTTTAAATCGAAGACTTTCAATGGTTATTGCTTTGGGACTGATGTTGGACATCATATTCTCATGAACACACCCAAATGGTCTCGCGAAAATGACTATAATGGTATTCCAGATATTGGTAATGCGCACCAATCTCCTTATATCCGCTTGGGATGATGCAATATCGCATGCAGCTATGCTAATCCGTCTATGACCTACCGCCACTCAATTTGCTCTGCGTTACAGCTAGTGACTGGGTACAAGTATCGTACTTACACACATTTGAGTGAGCCATTTATGTGCCAATTACGCCGCCACAGCGCACTATGATGGGTCCTTACAAATGAATAGGCAACTCAGTTGGATTTGAGACTCCAACAATCATCCGCCACTTAATGCCCTTGCAAGGCGATCTCCTTACCGCTAGATTTGCGGATGTCACTTTGATGAGACAGTTTTCCCATCTTTAGGGGGAGATAAGAACATAGATGTTCAGTAGGAACGACAGGAATTGTCGTGGTCTGTCCCCACTATGTCTCATCTTGATCCCCATTAAAGTGACAAGATCACACAAATATGCTGCAAACATGCCTGCAAGGCTGGACGTCCCTACGAGAGGACGTAGCGCCACCCTACAAGGAGGTAGGCATGGTGCCAACGCCAAAAAGAGTGGCACTTTGGCTTTACAGGCCATGGCCCCATCTACGATGCGTGGGAGGCCCGTGGGTTCTAAGGATACTTTGGCACATTCCAATCCTTTGATCATCAAGACTCAAAATTTGTCTCATGAGAATCTTCCGGATTATGGTTATCGTTAGGGGACGCCTCAATGTCAGAACCTATTCCTGAGAATATAGAGCTCTATGCAAATTACAATGGTGTACATGAGACGTGGGATAGAAACTCCATCATAATTGATGATGTAGTTGCTCATTTCGTTGCGCATGAATTTTTTGAGTCTGATGATATCGAACCACACTCCGTTGATGAATGAATGTCAACGTAGAGAAATTTGGCCTAAATGGAAAGATGCGATCCAGGTTAAGATGGATTCTCTAACGAATAGGAAAGTTTTCGAGCTAGTGATGCAAACACCTCTAAACATAAAACCTATTGACTAATGGGTCTTCGTTAGAAAGCTAGATGGGAAAAAGGGATGGCAATCTGGCCTTATGGAGCAAGGCTTCTCACAAAAAGCCCTAGAATCGAATGCGAAGAGACATATTCTCTCGTAATGGATGTCATTGCACTCCACTACCCTATCAGTTTGTTAGTTTCCGAATAACTGAACATGTAGATACGAAATATGCATGAAGGTTCATGGTGAACTTCATTTACCCAAGTCAAGTGGCTCTAAACCACGGAGCTCGTTTACAAAGAGGTTGAAATGCTCGCTAAAATGACTACTTGATTGGGAAGGGATATGCCCACGTTTTTCCATAACAAGTTTCGGATTCCATCGCGGTTCATGTTGGACATGATCTTCATTAGAAGCCCTTAAAGAGTTAAGGGAAACCGCTAAACACTTGAAATCCGATTTTGAGATGAAGGATTATGGGAGAACACGATTATGTCTCAGTTTGGAACTTGAACATCGTGTCGATAAATGCTTAGGCATTTTGACAAGGTCAAACCTTCAAGCACCCCCATGATCGTCAGTAGTCTCAATCCTGAAAAGGATCCTTTTCGTCTGAAGGATGATGACGAAGATGTGCTAGAGGCAGGAGTGCCTTACTTGAGTACAATAGGCGCATTATTGTACTTAGCTCAATGCACAGGACCAGACATCTCGTTTGCTGTGAACTTGTTAGCTAAGGTTTAGCTCTGCGCCAAAGCGATGCCATTTTGATTGGTGTAAAAGATATCTTTCAGTACTTGAGATGTACGATTGATATGGGCTTGTTCTATCCCTACAAAGAGAAGATGGATTCGGACCCATCACACACTAGAAATGCCGCCAATGCTGGCCTGCGTTCTCTATCCCCATCCCAAAACTATATAAGTGTTTTGGAAGGTTTTGCTGATGCTGGGTACCTCTCTGACCCACACAAAGGTCGCTCCCAAACTGGTTAAGTGTTCACCATGGGAAAAGACCGTGATATCTTGGAGGTCTACAGAACAGATTGTAGTCGCTATATCTTCGAACCATGTAGAGATTATTGCTCTTCACGAAGTGGTTCATGAATGTTTATGGATTGGATCCATAATCATGCATGTTCGAAAAATTGTGGTTTGAAGTCTACCATCGATGAGCCTACGAACATTTAGGATAATGCTGCCTGTTTTGAACGAATGAAGTAAGGCTACATCTAAAGCGACAACACCAAGGATAGTCAACAACAACAGACTCTCCTCAAGATCAAAGTGAACTAGGTTCAATCTGGGGACAGTATGGCAGACTTGCTCACAAAGTCATTACCTAAATTTCACTTTCGAGAAACATGTTGGTAGCATTGTTTGCTGAAGTTATCCGAACTCCAATGACCGTAGTCATCAGGGGGAAATGCAGACATCAGGGGGAGGTGTCTGCATGTATGGTCTCGAAACGTGAAGGGTGTGTTGTGCTCTTTTTCCCCTTCGACTGAGGTTATTTTTGTCCCACTTGGTTTTTGTTACTTGGCAAGGTTTTTAGCGAGGCAACGAGAGAAGCACCACGTTTGGGTGGCACAAGGGGGAATGTTCAAGTAAATCTCTATTTGTGTGTCTAGCCTAAACTCTAGGTTACTTGACCTAGTGGTAATAGGGTTTAGAAGGATATAGATATTCTCATTCAATGTTTGGTTCGGATTCTATACCTTGTAATCCTCTATATAAAGAGGCCCCTATTATCAATGAGAATACACAACAATTTTCTCTCAATTTCTGATTCCCTATAACAGCCTGCAAATAAGTTGTAGCGACATGCTACATTCTTTGTCGCCTTTGATATTCAATCCATCACATCTTACCTTGAAGAACAGATTCTATAAATAATGCAATAACGCACAGTAAAAACAATACCTTCCATCCTATACACATCATCTCATTGCATGAGAAAACTAATTCCATCCAGACATATCAAAAATGGGAAACGAGCTTCGAGTTGTGATGCTTCCATGGTCTGCCTTTGGCCATTTGATGCCCTTCTTTCAACTCTCCATAGGCTTGGCCAAAGCCAAAGTTCATGTCTCCTACATATCAACCCCAAGAAACATTCAAAGGCTCCCCAAAATCTTACTTGATTTACAACCTTTCATACACCTTGTCCCTATTCCATTTCCTCGTTTGGATCCTAACTTCTTGCCGATTTCGCTGCTCATCAGGTGGTCGAAATTGCCAAAGAGTATGGTGTTCCATTTGCCTACTTTCAGGTTTCAGTGCTGCAACCAGTGTTTTCTTTGGCCCACCTGAATATCTCACTGGTGCAAACAGAATCTATGCTCTCCCATCACCACAAAGCTTGACGTCTCCACGAGAATGGGTCCCTTTTCCTTCGGGTCTTTCTAAATGTACCCAGCAAATTTCTAAGTATACCCGGCTATTCATTTATATTTAAAATATTTATTATACCCGGAAAATATTCCCAAAATACCCATCCAAATAAACTAATGCTCATGCGATTTGTTCCCAAAATCAAGAAAACAAATCCCAACCACTCCAATCAACGTTAGATTCCACCAATTTGATGGTCTTCTCCAAGCCATACCTAAGATTTGATCCACCAATTCTTCCTCAAATCGCTATGAGAGTACATTTAGAAAAATGAATATTCCCTGTTGTCTAGATGAGATTACGGCTGTGTTAATTTCCAAAATATTTCCTGCGATTTGTTCATCTTCTCCAATTTGATGTTCATATACCCAGCAAACTGAATATATATGTGAACAAATAGCAATGAGAGGAAAGATGAGATTATGGTTGTTAGAGAAGAAAAGGAGGAGTAGGGACTCGTGATAATGGGATAGACACCGAGATCCAACCACTGCAGTAGCCAAAAGACTTCTACTAGTTCTAGTTCATACCCATAATCATGATTATCCATGAGCTCCATCAAATTATTTTATATATATATATATATATATATATATATATATTCTGAAAAATCTTCTTCATTTCAAGAGATTAGAATTCAAAGTCTCTATCCTTGTTGAACAAGATCATACAATTTTAAAACAATACCAGTATCACCAATTGAGTAGAGGGAATAGGTAAACCTAAACAATTTTTCTTTTTTCCCGTCCTGAAGAGTGCCATTGATGAAGAATACTGGAAATCATGAGATTGTTTTTGCTGGGTGCATGGTTTTGTTAAAGGTGGAGGGTACTCTGGGAAACTTGTTGAATTTAATTAGATGTTTAAAAATAATATTTAAATATAAATAATTTACTGAGTTTACTAAGTAATTTGCTAGCTAGGTACATTTAGAAACACAATTTCCTTCTTTGGTGGCGTTGAAGGAGCATGAAGCCATTTATGTGCCTCAAGGGTCTTTCGCAACAAATAGTACAGGGATAAGGTATATGTCACATCTTACCTTGAAGAACAGACTCGATGAATAATGCAATAATGCACAGCAAAAACAATTACCTTCCATCCTGTACACATTGTCTTATTGCATGAGAAAACAGTTTCGTCATGTTGTTAAGAGACCCGAAAACACATGTTTCCACTTTCTGAGCTAAGGGCCCAAGGTGGTTTGGATTGCATGTGTTTTCAAATCAATGCTAATCCTATATACTCAAAGATCAAAGGAAATTGTATAAACCCTACCATTGTCTGCAAGTAGTCGACAGTTTGATCCACATGAGAGTAGACTTGCGTGATATACATGAAAGTTACCTATAATAGAAGTGAAAAGATTGAAATACCATGATTAACTATCAGTTACCAATAAAATGAGAAAAATGATTCGCTTTTTTTTATTTTTTATTTTTTTTTATAATGTTTTTTTAAGGGGTTTGGTCGTTTGGAACTCAACTTAACTAGGAGGCTCAGCCCAATGCCAGATTCCTTTTATTGAAAAAGAGAAAATTATAAAAGAAAAATGGGGACTAGACCAAAACCTCTCCCCTAAAAAAGAAAACAAAAGCAACTCTAGACTAAAAAACAAGACAACAAAGGCTATAGTAAAATATATGGGTGGCCATAGCAAATTTGGATCACCCACAATTGGTATCAGTAGCCATAAGAAAACAAAAAACAAATTATAGAGACTCACTGCAGCTGCAATAGTGCACCATATAATTAAACAACTATAGGTGGCTATGCAGCAACAGTTATAAAGTGCAAGCAAATCGGTAGGACGATTCGCTTATCATTACTCAAGCTTAACCATAGATGCAAAAGTTTGTGCAACAGATACGCTAGCTAAATAATCTAATGAAAGCTTATCTTGGAGAACTAAACTTATCAGAATCACCCAATTACAGAATATTGATGCTTGTTTATTATGAAATCGAAATGTATGTCAGTTAAGCAATTTGTGAATTTCCATTAAATTGAGGCCTTTGTAGTTTGGAAGCTGAGAATAAGGAGGAGTTGAACATTTGCAATTTGGGAATCGAAATGTTGCTAATAATGTATTTAGCTAGTTATTCAATAACCTGTTTACTTGAGGCTCAAGTCTAATTGGAGATTTCAACATTAGTATTCTAGTGCTTGAAGTTGGATTGACTATGAAATTCGGTCTTGCTGCAAGTGATTTCATTCTCTCGACAGAACTATAGTTTGGAAGTTATTGGTTTAAGCTAGGGCTGCCACTTGGTTTGGTAATTACCAAACCAACCGAATACCAACCGATGTTTTAAGTTTGATAAACCGATTTTTTGGTAATCGAGACCGATAAAACCGAAATCGAAAATTGCTGAAAAAGTTGGTTTGATTTTGGTAAATACCGAATCTACCGATTATCTATTTATTATCTTTATATACAATAATTTTCAATATACATATATGTATATTAAGCAATAAACATTAAAAATTTCATAATCGTATGAACATTACTACATATACTACATTAATAGTACATGTATTTTAAGTAATATAGTCAAAGATGGTTAAATAACATAGTTTTATTGAAAATGGCCAAAACTTGATGTCATATGTACAAAAGAAAGCTACAATAAGTAGATGAATACAAATTTTACGACTATAAAATTAAAAAACCTAGTAAGGTTCATTCTAATTTATATTACAAATAACTAGTTGTTCTAAAGTTGGTAATACCGAAAACCGAAATACCGAATTTGGTAGATATGATTAAAAACTGAAAAATTTGGTTGGTAATTGGTAAATCAATTTTGAAACCGAAAGCTTTGGTTTTGAAGTTGGTAATACCTATAATCGATTCAAACCGACTGAGTGACAGCTCTACCTATAGCTGAGGAAATTGGTCGGAGCTCACTGTACCTTCATTACTGTATTCTTATGGCTTGGCTACAATATGGTTTTCCAATATATTAGGGATGTTCATGATCATGTAGAATGTAGATTGAAACAAGAGTGTGGGATGTTAGGTGATGACCGTTTGCTAGAAATTGTTGGGCATGTGCTTGAGAGAGCCAGGACTTATTGATGGTTTGCTCATCAGTAGGGTGGCTTATGTAAGTAAATTATTCAGCAAGAATGTGGTGTTCAATTCCTTTTACTTTGTTGATTTGAGTCACGCTAGATATATTATCATGGTTCCCATCAGAGCTTCTTTATATTTCATGTGATTCCATTGATAATATGCTAATACGTCCTTTGTGACAGGATCCGCCCTGAATTTTACCCTGAAATCCGAAGTGGCCCTGCGGGGCCCATCTCAGAAGAAATTTTACCAAAAATTTGACAGATCATTCTCTAAAGATGGACTACCCAATCCTGTAGAAAGAAAATACACTTCTAAACAATCCACCCGTAATCTTCTAGAGCCACCCTGCTCCCTAAATCACATCATCTCCCATTTAACAAACCAATTCTCAAACATAAGAATATTAATCACACGGGTTATCAGAGCAATCTAATGCACAAGGTATACCAGAAGATGGAATGGAAAGATAAAAGATCGATACATTCTACAATGCGGAGGCTATGACAGCTATGGCTCAACTCCCTGTACACCCGACTTCAAGCTAATCTAGCCTGCAAACTGGGCATTTGAAACCGAAGGGCCAAGGGAAAAAGCATTTAAAAACCGTCAGAGTGAGTGGACGACAAAAAAAAAAAAAAAGTAACTTCAAATGAATAAGTAAAATCCAATGCTTTTCCAATTTATTTTCTTAAAAACCTCGCATGCAGTAAAATCTTGAAAATACTCTTAATCCTTCTCTTTATTGAAATCCCAAACACATATTGTAAAACCTTTCAAAAACCGTCTCAAAATCTCTTTAAAACTTCATATCTCATAAATAGGCGATGACTAGAGGGAACTGCCGACTAGTCATCTCATGCCACCTGGAGGGGACTGCCAATCAGGGACACATTGGAGAGGACTGCCGACCGGACGAGGAGGTGATGGTTAGAAGGGACTGCCGACTAACCATAGATAGTTAGAGGAAACTGCCGACTAACTATCTCATGTCATCTGGAGGGGACTACCGACCAGAATATTGTCCGGAGAGAACTGCCGACTAGACTATTACCTGGAAGGGACTGCCGACCAAGTAATACATGCATGCGCTGACTTATTTACCTCCTCAATAAACTGGAATCAACCACTTTCAAATAATTGCTTTCGGAAAGAAACCCGACATTAATTAAATAAATCATCCATAAATCGTCGAAAACATAAATCAAGAAATCTCGATAAATCACTCATACTTAAGTACTCGAAAATTATTAATTCTTATAATATTTCCTCAATCAATCACTTTCCGAAAACCACTTCTCAATACTTTTCATAACTCAAAAATCAATAAATGCTTCCAAAATAGAAAACTCAATATTAATTATGTAAATCCTTAATAATCACCGAAAGCATATTTCAATAAATCCCGATAAATCAAATACTCAAAAATTATCAGCATACCACTAAATATAATTGAGGAGGTTCTGATAAATCAACAATTAAAAGAAATCATTATATCTTAAAATCATATACTAAATCTCAACCGGAACATAATAAAATAAATCAAATACTGCATGCGTGATTATTTAAAATCAAATGTCCACTCACAGTACTATGTAGGCGACCACGTATACAATTTTCTTCGTTGAGCAGTAGCTCGGTACATCACCCTGTACACAATTATTTTTCGTAAACAACCATTTGCAATTTAAATACGATTCTATATTAAAATCCAAAAAACCCCTCGCACAAAAATAATTCCTCAACTAACTGAAATCACATTAGAATCAATCCTAACTACCAAGATTATGCCAAATTAATTATTCTAACATCCCAATGAAAATTGAAAACAATCCAACTGTCCGATCTACTCGAATCACGACTTAGAAATCTCAAAACTTCAGAAATTCTGATTAAACCTCCTCCGATTTCCACCAAACACATATCTATACATTCATAACAATATGTACTACCCAACAGACCAACACTAGCCACCAGGAACAGCCGGACGAGCCGCCACAAGTGACTGCACGTGGGCCCTATGCGTCGCCAGTTCCAACCTTAAATCTGGTAACCAAATTTCATCCACAACATCATCTCAACATTCTAAACATCTTTTATAATTGTGACATAGCTCAATTTCAAGTCTAAGTACACGAATTTACCTCAAATCCATGAGATGCTTCTTGTCGTCGATTTTCCGTAATCAAGCAAAATTGCAGCTACCCACTGGCATAGGTCGAACCACGATGAAGAGAACTCTAAGAAATGGGTGCTCGCATGGCCAGAAATGGCCGGAAAGTGGGAAATCGCCTGAGACCTGATGTAGCCACCGCGTTCACCGCCTTGCTGCTCCTCCTATGGTCCAAATCACGCCACCAAAGTTTCACATACATGAAGAGGAGGGAGAGAGGGTTCCATAACCACCAGCTTGCCAAAGCCGACGGGGTCGAGGAGAGAGAAAGTGACGGGGGTAGATTTCTAAAAATAGAAACTACCACAGTAACTCTCCCTTTATATATAAAGTCACCATAAACAGTAACTTTAGTTTTTCGCCTATAACTCCCACATATGAACTCCAATTTTAGCGGACCACATGTCTACAAAATCGGTTTAACGTTCTCTACAACTTCCATGACGATAATTTTCTCAAAAACTAATCGGAAAAAAAAAATTCAACTTTTAGGGCCCCTTAAAAGATTGAAACGGTGTCAAAAGTAAAAGTAAATGTCGTTTACTGGCCGAAAGACTAGTAAACCGATAAATTGCGATTCGGGACGTAACACTTTGTGTTCTATATAGGGATGATATCACATTCATAGATCCGGTCAATACCTTTATGGGCCTTGAGAATCACAAGTCTACATTTTTGGCACTATGTATCATTAATTCATTATTTCAAGGGATGATTAGGGAATAGTGAAGATTTGGTCGCCGTATAGTATTGTACTTCTATGTCTATAAAATAATTCAGATCTTGTGCTTTCTTGCCCTCCCTTGAATCAAATACATTTTTTCTCACTATTGCAGTTAATGGAATTTGATTCTCCGTGGTAGAGTTTGATTCTTTGTTCTCTTACGTAAATTTAACCAAAATCAAATGTCATTCTCACAAATAATTTTTTTTTTCTGCATATAAGTTGTAGGGACATGCAATATTATTTGTCCCTTTTGATATTCAATTCATTGTTAAGGGTAAAAATGTAATTACAAAAGCAAGATTTAGAAGTAGAGTTATAAAGGAACTTTAGCTGTCATTTTTCAATTGTATAAGAGAACTCAGTTTTGCAATAGTCATGCTTCTCCTTCTTCAATTTCTCTGAGATTTTGATTATTGTTGAATTCTATCATGGTATCAGAGCCAGGTTGATCTGTGACCTAGTCTTTGTCAAGAAAAATCATCAAGAATCAAGTTTCTCCTCACTTTTACTACAATTTGTTCAAGCTAGCAGACTGTTCGTTCAATTCCAGCTTAAGATTCAGATAAGTTCATCATCGATTTGAAAGATTTTTGTTAAAGTTTTAGCTATTGTTCATATTATCGAACCTTTGGATTTCAATTTTGAGTATATGATTACTGGAAGTTATAGTTGAAGATACAAGAATCTCAAAAATCGATCTCTGCAACTTTTAGCATTTGATACTTCGAAACCCTAGAATTTTGGGGATTTTAGTTCAGATGTTCTCTTCGTTATGAATCGAGGTTTATTCTAGAATTCGGTTGTTGATTCATGAAAATTGGTGAAAGGACGAAGTGTATTTTGATGTATCATCAAGAAAACTGATGAAGTGTTGATGTGATTGTTCATGTCAAGAAAGAATAATTCAAGTTTGGGTGCCGTTGCTGGCAGTTAAGGCAGATATAGATATTGAAAGTGCAAAATATTGTTACTTAAAGTTGCTAATCATTGAAGATGGTATTAAGTCTCTTGGGTTGTAGCAAAATCATATTGGTATTCACTTTGGTCTCGGTACTGATTCTTTCAAGAATGCCTATTAATAGTGTTATCTACACTTTTCATTATTAGATTGTCACAAGGATTTTTGGGATACAGAATTCTGCACTGATATTCCTTTGACATCATTGTTTACTCTGGTCTACAATCTACAAGTTTGCTTGATCAGAATTATTTGGGAATGAGAAAGAAAGTTGAAAAAGAACTGAACTGTGAAGATTTGTGAGTCTCTTTCTGGTTCTTTTACACTTTTATGTTACCTTGCATCATGGACAACAATACTGTCTTACAAAATTGTCTACTGTCCAATTTCTACAATCTAATTACAGTTCAACTAGATGACACTAATTACGTTACTTGGAGATTTATGCTAGAATCTATGTTGGTAGGATGTGATCTTATAGGATATATTGATGGAACTATTCCTTGTCCTCCACAATACAAAGTCATAGAAGAGGGTAGTCTTACCTTAGAGCTTACACAAGAGTATAAGACTTGGAGGAAGAATGACTCTGCTTTAATGACATTAATAGCTGGTACTTTGTCTCCTAATGCTCTTTCTTTTATTTTTGGGAGCAAAACCTCAAAAGAAGTTTGGTTTTCACTTTATGAGAGATATGCTAAACTTTCAAAGTTCAAAGTTTTCGAGCTCCAAACCTCATAGCAGAAATTTCAGAAAGGTGAAGATAGTATTGACAAGTATATGGAACGTTTTAAAACTGTTCGGGACCAACTGTTTGTTGCTGGAATTCTCATCCCTGATGAAGATATAGTGTTTCTGATCCTAAATGGATTGCCTGTTAACTTTGCAACCATAAAGACTATCATCAGAGCTCGAGAGACGCCAATATCTCTAAGCGAGCTTCGAACATTATTGTTGGATGTGGAGTCTGATATTGTTCAAGAATCAAGACCATTTCCTCCTGCTCCGGTGACTGCAGTTGTTGTCAATCCTGAGAACCATACAAGATCTGATGTAGGGCAGTGTTTCAAATATTCTCCTGGAACACATCTTGCTACTCAAGTTTCTCCAATTACTGAGTTTACTTGTGTACCTCAACAGACTGTCATGCCTAATAGTACCAACTGTGTTACTGCATCTGTTTATGGGCTACCCCTTATGTCAAGTAATGATCATATGGTGACATCCACCCCCAATGCATCTATTGGTTCCATTTTTTATCCTCTTGGTTCACATGCATCTGTTGGCTCCATTGTTTATCCTCTTGATTCAAATGTTGTTCCAACGAGTGAAGTTCTTTACAACGGTGGAATTTCTCAGCCAAACACTGGTCTTGTTCAGCAAAATGGTACACATCCTTCTCCTCAAGTTGCTCAGCAAGCTAGGTATTTTAACTCCTCTATTGGTGCTTGCAAGTGTTTTGACCAAAGAAGAAGAGCTAGAGTTTGTTACAGAATAGTGGGCGAAATTATTATAGAAGTCACAACTATAATTATACTCATATAGGACTTCTAGCTTATATGATAACTCATGCAGTTTGGGGAATAAGAACTTTGGAGGTCTCAATGGTTATGGTTTCTCAAATGGGATTAGTAATACTCCTGAAGCCTGTCAAATTTGCAATAACAAGTGTCACACTGCTCTAGTGTGCTCCCAGAGATCATCTCCTAGGAAAATTATTATCCCTATATGCAGTGTCAGATTTGCTTCAAGAGGGGTCACAGTGCAGCAGAGTGTTTTCATCGGCATCACTATGATTTCCAATCACCATCTTCTGCACAATTTCAAGCTAAGGCTACTTCTATCTCTTCTCAACCAAGTATGTGTCTATCTTCGCCACAAGACAATAGCTCTCAGTTACTGCCGCTCTTTCCTCCTGGCTGAAGCAAATAATTTCACTCCTATCATAATCCCAACATTTTATTACTTTGTGCAATCTGATGCTAGGTTCCCTCTCATCAGTTTGAGGGGGGGGGGGGGGGGG
>LYNE01001870.1:35743-46207 GCA_001662545.1 Rosa x damascena
ACTGCCAAAAGAAGGGAAAGATTGATTTAAGCTGTTGATTTCCATTTTATGATGTGGCAGCATCATCTTGAAGTCCAAGCACATTCTAGCACATAATGTTATAGTAGAGAATCTGGATCCCAAAAATTTGAGGAGATAAATGTCAAAGTTTTTGAGTTTCAGGTGTTCTGCTATCTTTTGGTTTCTAAGAGAGAATAACAGTTTGAATTCGTTGGCCCAAATTCAATTACAACTCTACTGGTCTAGGTGTTAAACTTGAATAGGAAATTAGGAATCTATATGTCATTCATTACAGTAGGGACACTAGGAATGTAGATTTCATTCGTGCTTGCATATTATGTCTTTGCTTGTAAAGTTGAACATGAATGATGGTGTTCCATGCTCATATGGAAAGGTATGCGTACCTGGATTATTGTTTTTTTGCAGGAGAGTGATGCACGCCTACTAATTTCAGTTTACATTTTGGTTTCTTGCAGGTAATGTTATCTCCCTGAGAAAACAAGCTGAATTTAAGTGCAAACATTTTGATATAATTGTTGAAGAAAAGTTACTCTCACTCGTTGCTAGAAGATTAATTGATTCAAACAGTAAGCTTTATGTAATCACATCGTAATTTTCTTTTTCACTTTTTTACTTTGCTTGTTTGTTATCAATGTAAATTGAAATTAAAATGATCATTCTTGTCATTCTGTGGAATAAATGATGATCTATGTAGGAAACCAACAGCAGAACATAGCCGATTGTATCAATCTACTCTCTCGACTTGCAACCGGAATGGATGTTGACATAGATTTCAGAAGGTAGTCTTTATTTATTTTTCACCAGTAGTTTATTAAGATGATATACCTTGTGATATTTCATTCAAATTTACTTAATGTTTGTAGGATAAGTGATTTTTACTAGAATGTGAAATTTTTGATTTTTACTAGGATAAGTGATTTTTGCTATTTGGTTTGTAATGTAGAAAGTTAACAGAAATGATGTAGTCATTGTATTTTATAAAGACAAAATCTGTCCTCAAACTAGTTAAATTTATGGTTGGGATTCAGTACTAGTTCTCTTCACCTTTTTAATTAGATTTTGGCCTGGTTTGTATGTCTCATATTCAGTTCACTAGGTGATGCTTTAACATTGTGTATAATCAGAATGCTTGAACCAAATGTAATGTAGTTCTTATATTCTATAGTTATCTAGCAGTTGCTTTAATTCATACTTATATCCATATTATTTAAAGGCTTGTACTTTTTCTTAACTGCAATATGTTGGTAGGAGGGCATCTTGTTGAGGAAGTGCTTGAACAATTGAAGTGTACAACAGAGGGTCTCAAATCTGAGGAGGTGCAAAAGCGTCTGCTGCATTTTGGTTTTGACAAACTTCAAGATAAATTCAAGTGTTCAGGTAAGCAATCCAACTATTCCAGACTTTGGTTTGTGCATGAAATTTAAGAATTCTTGATTGTTTGTGTTTGGTTTGATGGCCTGACTTCATTGTTCATTTTTTTTTTTTTTCCGATTTTCAACCATGGATAAATGCAGATAGGGATACTTTAAAGTATGAATTGGGTGTTAAAAATTTCTTGATTTTTGCTGAACAAAATGCTAGTAACCCTAAGAGAATTCGTTGCCCTTGCTCAAGATGTGTAAACTTCAAAAAAAAGTCGATTAAAGTCATTAGGGGACATCTTTTTTATTATGGCTTCAGTTTGGGGTACACAAACTGGATGTGGCATGGAGAACCTATATTGTCCTCCTGTGCTAGTGCACCTAGTGGTTTAGGCCAGCCTCCAAACCTAGTATTTGGTTCTGAAACTGTTGATATGTGTCAAGCAGCTTTCAATGAAGGTGATTATGATGAGGACTCATATGAGTTTAATAAGTTTGTTAATGAAGCAGAAACCCCATTATTTGAAGATAGTGAACACACTAAGTTAGATGCATTGGTGCAACTTCACAATTTGAAAGCTAGGTACGGCATGAGTGATACTTGCTTTTCTGAGTTACTTGCTACTGTTGGGTCTTTGCTTCCAAAAGATAATGTATTGCCTCAAACTATATATGAAGCAAAGAAGACTCTCACTAATTTGGGGCTACAATATGAGAAAATACATGCATGTCTTAACGACTACATATTGTATCAGAAACAGTTTTCTGATGCAACTACTTGTCCTAAGTGTGAGGTCTCTCGTTGGAAGCTAAAGAAGGATAAAACAATCAAAGTGGGGCAACCCGCCAAGGTGTTGTGGTACTTTCCTAAGTACAGTAAACATTATGGTGATTGCCAAAGACTACCACAAACAAATGCAGTTAACAAAATCACATATTCAATTCAAAGTCATGAAACAAGAATAGAAAATAACATTACGGTGAATAGTCTTTTGTTAACTGCATTAGTTTGTGGTAGTCTTTGTACTTTCCTACAATCCCAGATTTATCCGTGACTCCGCTTATTTCCTACACAATAAATAAAAAGTTGATTAATTATATAATAATTGACTTGAGGATTAACTAATTTATCGTGTTTTAGATACAATTACATGCATAGAAATGCGTGTAATCAAGGCCCTCATCGCCCTGACCATCGACTTCAAGATCTAAGTTATCTAAATACTGGCCTTGTTTATCATTTGTGTCAGAGTCTTCTAACCATTTGGCCAGGTCTTGATTTGCCTGAGCTTGCTGACGTTTTTCTTCTTCTCGGACATGGTGGTCGAAATGTTTCATCAGCTCTTTTTCCTGAGTAGTCATCCCGTACATCTTGACCGCAGATTGGATCTTATGGAATCTCTTCAAATACTTCAGGTCTTTATCTGAGATTGGAATTTCTTCATTACTAACTTTAAGCTCTATGCCTTCTTGGACAGCCGGGTAAGCAACCTTTAAACCAAGGCTAGAATCCAAGTCCACCAAAGGGTTGCTGACTTTGGGCATTCAGCGATCATGTGTAACATATCCATCTCCTTGTTTGTTGGTCCGTACAATGCTAAAGCAGAATTCTTTTGGTGATACTCATTCATTCTCTTAAGTCCCTTAACTGAAAAAGGCGGGTTCAAGTCCCTGTACAGTTTTACGAAGAACTCTTCATCACCATTTGACTCAGGAATTGCTTCTTCCTCTTCACCCGATGCCGGTGTACCTGATGAAGACTTGGGTGAACTTGGGGCGTGAAGAATTTCCCATCTTTCTCTATCCATCTTCTCCATGCATTCCTCAAATATGAACGTAAGTCTTTGTTCCTCAATTGTTAGGCCGAATAATTCTTCGGCCGGGTGCATACTAAAGTATTCTCTCAAATATTGTAGGTCGTCTTTTGAAATGGAAAGAGAATTATAATCAACCTTTACCTCCTGATCTTCCACATAAGCTTGATACTTAGCTCTCACGCCTCTTCTCACATCAGGCGCCCAGAGCTCTTCGCATATGTTGCAATCCCTACGTACCTCATTTAAAAGCTTGTTCTCCTCCTTAGTTAAACCATACCAATCGATGGCCGAATGCAAAAGATGATAATTTAGCATAGTTACGAGTCCTTCGGCCGTAAAGGGTGGATCTCGACTCCTATCCA
Organism: Rosa x damascena; assembly: GCA_001662545.1. Lineage (NCBI taxonomy): Eukaryota > Viridiplantae > Streptophyta > Magnoliopsida > Rosales > Rosaceae > Rosa > Rosa x damascena. Next base: position 39,305 of record LYNE01001870.1, read on the forward strand.
CTATAACCAATGATTTTGGGCGAGGGGCCTCTTTGAAGTGAACCTTCAATACCCCCTTTCTACTAGAGTCGATTTCCATGTCTTCAGTGACCCGAGTTGATCTGTCCACAGGAGGATCGTTGCTCTTTCTCTCGTATGTTCTAATCCTTCTTGGTGTAGTTTCGTATCCGGACCTTTTAACGGCTCGTTGAGGTGAAGTTCTGGTTGTTTTGCTCAGTCGGGCTTTCTTAGCCTCAGCTACTTGCCTTTGCTGTCTTCTCAATTGTGTTTTCGTCATGAGGGCAATCGGCTGGTCCCTTGAAACACGGCCGTACCAATGGTTTTCAGAAACCAAAGGAGGCTTGAAAGTCCTTAGTGGCCGGGAGTTTCCATCACGGTCATAGCTATCACGGCTACAACCCTCATCTCTATGACATCTTCTTTTGTCCCTCTCATTTCGGCTGTAATATTCTTCATCATAAAATGGCCGATCAAAGTTTAGGCACCGCCTAACCAGCTCCCTTTCTGAAAATCTTATGTCCGGTTTGTCAAGACGATGGAACACCCCCTTCGGACCTCTTGTTGGACTGTGCGGACCATACTTGTCCGATGCATCCAGGGTTAATGGTCGCTTTGTGGTAACCTGAGACCTGAATCTCTGTTTGTCCTCCTCAGCCTTACCTACCTCGACCGTGATAATTCATTTGCCTCGTGGTTCTAACCTGGAATGAACCTTTTTGTGTGTATCCCCTATTTTGGTTCCTATTAGTGCACTCTCGGCCTTTTGAGCTGAATTAGAAGTTTTAAAAACCTGCTCTGACCTCTGGAGTTTTAAAACCCCTTCAAGTATGACTTCTTCCTGGCACTGAGTGCATAAAACAGTTACCTTTGGTGGCTCAAGCTTGATACTCCCAATAGTGAGTCCTTCGGCCGTTGGCTGGGCCAATGATTGGAGTTTACCAGTAGTCTTGCTAGCATCTGCTGTTTTGCTTGGAGCATCCCTATCCTTGGGGACTCTGACAAACACAATGCTCACTTGAGCTTCAAGAAATGGGTTGGTGTCAACCTTCATCGCTGGCTTACTTTCAGGGAACTTGAGAGTTCCTGCGTCAATGAGATCCTGTATCATATCACGAAAAATAACACAATTGTTAGTTTCATGCTTCCATGAATTATGATACTTGCAAAAAGTCTTCCCCTTGATCTCTTCGGCCTTAGGGAGTATATGGCCGAAAGAAAGTTGAATCATTTTCTCAACCACGAGTTGATCAAAGATCAAATCGGCCTTAGTTATATTGAAAGTGTAGGTGCGTGCATTAGTTTTTGTTGTGCTCGTGCTTTGGGTTGGTGGTGGTTTGGTTTGCTTTGGGTCAACCCGTTCTAAAGCTTTGCACACACAGGGTTGCTTAATCACCATTCCGGCCGAATCCACTTCAACAGAGTCTTCGTTTAAATCCACTCCAAACCTGTCGACCACATTAACGGCCTGATTCTTGTAATACGTACCCTTTGATGCTGCCCGCTTTTGAGCTTCTTCCCTTAAGATAGCATCATACCAATCGATTCTTGTCTCGAGCTTGAATAGATCATTGAAGGTAACACCCTTAAAATTTTCTCTGAATTTGAAGCTCAAACCAGCTACACCCATATCTACAAACTCTGATTCAGGCAGTCTCACTCGACATTGTGCTCTAGCTAATTTGAAGCGGCTTAAGTATTCTTATGCAGTCTCATGATTCATCTGCAACGTCTTGGCCAGGTCAGCCAACCTAATCTCTTGTTGTGCTCGATAATATTGGTCATGGAAAGCTCGTTCCATTTCCCTCAAATTATTGACTGAGTTGGGTGGGAGATTGATGAACCAAGCTGGTCCCGTGAGAGAGTGGACGAATAGCCTTAGCATGTTGTCGTCAGAGCTAGCCTTTCCGCACTGGGCCGTGAATCGGCCAATATGTTCTACAGTGGATTGATATGCATCTCCAGAGAACAATGTGAATGAGGGAATGCGATATCATGCTAGGTACGGGATGGTATCAATATATGCAGGATACGGTTTAGTATAACTTGGTCTCTCCACCCGTCTTGGTAAAACTCCCATAAGATCTTCAACTAAATTTTGAAACTCATTGAGCCGAACCGGTCGGTCTTGACCTCCTCCTTGAGGATTGTTCTGCTGATGGTTTTGAGCCACATTGTTGTTTACTTGGTTCGGCTGAGGGATGAATCCTTGGCGGAATCCCATTTCGGGTGGCATGCCATAAAGCGGATACGGCATCCTTGGCTGTTGTTGCATATTTGGCATCCGTCGCTGCTATTGCATATTCATGTGGTTTGTAGCAACCATGTTGACTTGGTTGGGTTGGATTTGAGCCTGCATGTTATGCTGGTGTCCCACGTTTTCGTGTGCTCCATTATTCCCGTTAGCCATCAATTGTTGGTAGATAAGGAGCAGGGTGTTATTGAGATTTCTCATTTGGGTACTAGTGTTATTGTTGATGCTTGCTGCCAAGTCTCGACCTAAACCATCTACTGAGAGCCTTAACTCATGGACAGTCTTCCTAGACTCGTCGACCATCATTCGAGCTATCTCCTCGGCCGAAGGGTTGACATTTGGATAAATCCCCCATTGGTTTTGTCCAGACTGTAATATGTTTTGATGTAAAAAAACCATTTGTCCGGAAGAGATTCCAAATGGTGTCATAGACGTAGATTCGGTCTGAATGCTTGGGACGATCATGGCCATACTTGGCATTCCCATGGTTGAGGTATTGGTAGCCCCTAGGACGGCCTGGGTTGCGGCTGTAGTTCCATGACTAGACGTGACCGGGGTTGAGGTATGTGGCAGTGTCACACTACCTGACGCCCCTGATCCACTACTCATAGTTGAAGTTGTTCTTGTATACTTTCGCTTTGAACACTCGACCGAGGTATGGCCAACTTCGTTGCACTTAAGACAAGTATTTCCCCTGTATACTGAGTATGGATTAGAGTGCATCCAAAAATAACGCCTTAGTGTTTAATGTCCCACTGGGCGTGCCAAAAGATGTTTGCCTCAAAATCGTCTCGGCCGAAATGAGGGCCGAGGGACTTGCGGTTGAATAGTCCTTCTGAAATTGCGCGGGCGTGCCAACTCTCGACCTAATGGCCGGGCAAGGTTTAGATCTGATTTGCGCTTGTATCTTACCGCTTTTAAGTGATTGTAGGCCGAGGAAGGAACCCTCTCGGCCGTTAGGCTCTAATGCCTTTGTTGCAAGGACTTCGGTTAGGCGTCCAACTTGACCGGGATCTTCTATCACGTTTACTTCTTGGGTAAACTCAAAGGTTCAGGTGACGAGCGAGAGATCTATCAGGTAAAGGTACTCGCAAATCGCGGTAAGACGAAGGTGAAGTGGACTCGGTTATCAAAGCGTTGTGAGATGATATGTGTGTGAATAGCAAATCGCATCGATCCAATCAGGACTGGCCGAAAGAGATTAATGGATGATAATTCTACGTTATGAACTACTCCTAAGTGCAAAAACTAAAGTGCATATGAAATAAATGAACAAGAAAGTAAGGTGCTTGAATGTAAAGTACTGAATTGAAGTAAGAAACTAGAAATGAAAACAAGTTATAAAAGTTGAATCGAAGGTAAAGTACCTATGAGATAGCAAAAGAAAAGTTTGAGAGTAAAAGTTGTATATTGATTTGTTTGTCTGGTGCAAGACCTTCTACAATGAGTTACAAAGTGCTATATATACAAGTCAAAACCCTAGCTAACTTGTCCTCCAAGACGTGGAATTGAAGTAGGATTCTCCTTCCTTCTAGGATTGATTCGTCTCATAAAAACCTGACTTGGCTGATATCTGAAATCTTCACAATCGAAATCCATAATTGATTTGAACTCCTTCCTTGCGAGGATTCCTTTCTTGAATGAACTCTTCGGCCGACGTTACTACTTGGGTTCGGCTGAACTACTCCACTCTGCCTTGCAGCCCAATTGTATAGTTACTCATGTGGACTCGGGACGTCTAACTTTATGTCTATGAGATCCGTTTTTCTTCATATTTTGGGTCAATTGACCCAAAATCTCAAACCTCCATCGGTGCATCCATCTCAACCATACATCTCGAAAACTTCTAATCTCGGCCGAATAGCCGAACACTACTTTTATTCCCGTCGAATGACTCAATGCCTCTCTTATCAACCCTCAAATCAACACACATGCATGGGAGTTGCTAAAATCAGGTCCAAACAGTTGGGGTTCTGGATTAGTCTAGGCTACCTTCTTGAGGCACTTGGTTTACTTACATCTGATGCTGGTCGTTCATCGTTTATTTCCCTCTTCACAGTAAGCAAGCTCAAACTTAACTTTGAGCTATATTAGAGAGGAAAAGAATACATATATACGATGTCTTAAGAAAGTTATTGCTTGTATTAGGTTTTGATCAATAACTTTCATGAATCATGGAATGCTGCATAAGAAAGTTATATGTAGCTGGTTAAAAGAAAGTAGTATTACTTCATATGAAAGCTAAATACAATTGTCTTTTAAATCTAGTATTATTTCTTCTTGGTCAAAGATGGGGAGCACTTGGATGGATCGGTGCAGCTCTTGTGCTAGGTAAGTCTGTTTCTCCAGCTCTTGTGCATGGTCTGTTGTTTCCTATGATAGATGGAAACAATCGACAATGAATCGATGCATGAATTCAAAGATGAGATTCTTTCTATTCCAGAGATGAAGGCTAAAAAATCGCAACCTTGTTTCTACTCTTATTCCTTTGTAATTGATTATGTATCTATGTTGGAGCCGGCAATCTAATGGTTTAGTCCTACAGTGAGTCTCTGTTATCATTTTGGTAGTTCTTCAGAATCTTTCTGCAGCTATTTAAGTACTGTAGGCCACTGCTGTTGTGAACTCAGGATTTATTTTTTTTGCACATTAAAATCCACCCCAAGTTTCGTCCAAAATTTCTTTATTTTGTGCTTTTCAATACCTCTTCTATTGGGTATGTCAAGCAATTAAATTGTGTGTTTGTAGAATTTATCCATTTGCTGACTACGTATGTTGCATCATTTTGTTGTCTATAATTAAAACTCCAGTTAAGACTGCAAGTAAACAAATAATGGTATCATCCTCAGATTTTATTTTACTGCTGTAAATACTGAAATATTGGCATTACTGTTATTAGCTAATAAGGTGTCATGAACAAGTTTGTACAACTTGCATTCATCACTTCTGCATATATATATATATATATATATATATATATATATATCATCATCACTTCTGTATACTTTGGTTCTGTTTTCGGGAAAGATAGATATTGTTGGTTTCTACAATGCAATTGGACCGTTATTTTTCAAATACCATAACATGGGGTCTGTTTTCAATGAAATGAAGGAGAAATAGAGAAGATTCATAGTCTCTAAACCATGTAATTTTCATTTGCAGGTCCCAAACCATCTTCCAAGAGTTGCAATTGTTGGAAGACCAAATGTTGGTAAATCAGCAGTATTCAATTGACTTGTCTCAATACGTAATTGGAATCTAGTCTTCTGCTTGCTATGAATTCACAATGAGGCCTAGTGTTCAAGAAATTAGCATGTCATCAACCAGTGTGCTGAGTTTCATTTCGACAATCAAAAGAAAGCCAAAAACCATTGTTTGTGGGTTAATTCTTGCAATTTGTATCATTAATATAAAGGGAGAAAACATTGAGATATGAAGTGCTCTTGTAATTTTAGGAATGTCACATTGTATTTTGGTTACTTTTGAGATCATTAATGAAAATGATGTATTTTTGATGTGAAGACTTGTTAAGTTGTTATTGTATTTCCAAGGTGCTGTGACAATGTATTTTACATATCAATGCAACAAATATAGGGTAGCACCATAGCAATGCTACTGAATGATGAATCATAGCGTTTTTTTTTATATGTTATAGCATATGTAGTGATAGCATTTAGTAAATGCTATGGATAGTTTAACTTTAGCGGTTCACTAAATGCTATGGAATGGGTAATATAGCGTTTATGAAATGCTATCAAAAACCTATGCAATAGCACTTCCAAAACGCTATAGATGTCAAACTTTTCATAGCGTTTGCAGAAACGCTATGATAGACCTTAAATCTATTATAGCTCCGGCAGACATAGCGTTTACTAAAACGCTATGGTATCCTATGATAGCGTTTTTTTAGCGCTATGAATGAAAGTTTATGGTGTAGTGAATATCACATTTGGACAGTCCACCACCGTCACCACCTTTCTCGAAGCTGTTGATCGTCAAGGTTGCTTTTGTATGCTCGGACATGGGAGGCTTTTTACCAACTATTTTGCCACTTGGATTGTAGGTTCGAGCTTCAATGCTCAAACAGATTGTCAGAAGAATGATATGATGAAGATGAAGAGACAGTCACCTGAAGAACAAAAGTGGTACTTCATGTTCTTCTAACACTTGCTGGTTTGGTTTTGGTTGGTTTGAAGAAGTTGGATCCTAAGTACGTAGGCTATATATAGACATCATGAATGCTTGCACTACTAGAAAAACCCCCCAATGCACACAGATGACATGCACACGGATATTCACACGGACGTAAATCTGTGTGAAAAACATTGCAATACACACAGATATCCGTGTGAAAAGTTCATTCACACAGTCATCCGTGTGAATTATTTTCTGAAAGTGGGGCCGCAAAAATTCACACAGTCATCCGTGTGAAAACCCTGTATATGTGTCAGAAATTCACACGGATTGCCGTGTGAATTAGAATTGACACACCAAAATCCATGTGAATTTCATTTCAAAATAAATAAATAAATTGTTACATAAAATTGTACTCATATTTGGCACATTATTTCTGATAAATATTTGGTTCACACGAATATCCGTGTGAATTTTTTTTAAACGCTTTTTGCAATTGAACACACCTCTCTCTCTCT
>LYNE01001870.1:50299-62698 GCA_001662545.1 Rosa x damascena
TATTTCTTGACTTACAGTTCTATACTACCATATATAGGTCATTAGGTGTAATACAACAGTTGGGTATAACGAATAAAAAATTTCATAGAGAATGTACACTCTGATCGAAGTGAAGACAATAACAAAAATCCAAACAAGCAGCTAAGGACTGTCGATTGTATCGCCATCCCTTTAGTATTTATTGTTCAGTTCTTATTTGCAGCTGTTTAAGTGATCTTAGTTGATTAGTTCACTATAAAATCGTTCAGAATCTGAAAACGGCCATAAAACCTAGGATTCGAAAAGATGCAGAATGAGCAAAACCAAGCTTGATATGATACTTCAAAATTGCTTGTAACAATTTTGCTGCATCTATTGGTTGGTGCTTCTTTCCTGATAGGATGCTTGTAAGATCATGGATTCTGGCAGAGTTTATATATTTAATAAAAACTTGTATTACTTTATCTTCATTGATCCAGTGATTACAAAAAATTATGGCTTGACCAGCCATTCGTAAACAAAGATCTAAAGATCAAAGTAAACAATGGTGTGAAACTCTGAACTTTGACTACAGAAGTGTGTGTAGCTAGCAAAAGACTTATTGATTCATTTCAATACCTTTTATTGTTTCACTCCTTCTAGTATCAATGTAAGAGCAGCAACTATAGATGCATTTTTATGTTACTCTATGAACTTTCTTCACTCTTAGTTGTATCACGATATAGATGTTGAGATTATATACATCCCACATGGGAAAAATGGGACCTTGCCTATGAATTTATAAGGGTTTGAGCCACTTCATCCATTGCCAATTGGTTTTGGATGTGAACCTCAGATTACTTTATCATGGTATCAGAGCCAGGTTACCCACGTGTGCATGCCTAACGGCCACATGGGCTCCACGTCACCCAAAAGTTGTCCACGTGTATGGCTTGAAAATTCGCCACATGTGCGGGGGCGTGTTGAGATTATATACATCCCACATGGGAAAAATGGGACCTTGCCTATGAATTTATAAGGGTTTGAGCCACTCCATCCATTGCCAATTGGTTTTGGATGTGAACCTCAGATTACTTTATCAATAGAGGCAGTCAATCTCAATCAGGCATCAGACCAGAATATCTGCATTTCACCCCAGTCGCTTTCCTTAACTCCCAAGGCCTTCCAAACAGCTGGAGAGGCATCAACGATGTTGTGAGGGCATGGAGGCTGGTAATCATGATCAGGATCACAACCCATTGTGGAGTCACACTCATCAACAACCTTGGCCTTCACACTCCTTCCATTACCATGAATGGTAATGTAGTGTGAACACCTCTTCCTATTGTTTAACCACCCGGTGGACAATGCCATGACCGCGGTGTTATCTGAGTGGAATTTATTGTCACATTCAGACGGTCCACCACCATCACCACCTTTCTCAAAGCTGTTAATCGTCAAGGTTGCTTTTTGTAGAAATTGATTCTCATTGATTAATTGTGCAATTACATTGTGTACAATATATAGGAGTATGTATTGACAGTTTTACAAGAAGCAATAAAACTACATTAACAACAATATCAAAATTGATGCATAATATCAAAACTGATGCACAAGATTATAGCTATATTATTAGCTATTCAATGGAGAAGATTGAATGTCTTTAACAGCCCCCCTCAAACTTGGTGGTCCTGGACTGACAAGTTTGCTAGAAAGAAGAAGATGACGAGACTTGTGAAGTGGCTTGGTGAGTAAATCAGCTGGCTCATCCTTGGAAGGAATAAACCAAACCCGGTGACTACCACGAGCAACTTTTTCACGAACATAGTGATAATCGAGCTCAATATGCTTAGTGCGGGCATGGAAAACTGGATTTGAAGCCATATAGGTGGTGCTGAGATTATCACAATGTAACAAAATTGGAAATTGAATGCAAGCGCCAAGTTCATATAGGAGATAACCTAACCAAGTCGTTTCGGCACTAGCATGGGCAAGAGATCGATACTCAGATTTGGCACTTGAGCGGGCGATGGTAGGCTGCTTTTTAGAACACCAAGAGACAAGGTTGGAACCAAGGTACACAAGGTAACCAGATGTTGAGCGACGAGTATCTGGACAACCAGCCCAGTCAGCATCAGAGTAAGCGGAAAGATGAACCGGTTGACGCTGGGGAGTAAATAGTAAACCATGACCAACAGTGCCTTTGATGTAACGGAGGATGCGTTTGACAGCTACAAGATGAGGGACACATGGCTGGCTCATAAACTATGAAACCAAGTTAACTGCAAAGGCTATGTCTGGGCGGGTGATGGTGAGATACTGTAAGGACCCAACAAGTTCACGGAAGACTATAGGATTCTGAAGCACAACACCATCAGAGGAATTAAGAGCAGACTTGGCTAACATGGGTGTACTCACTGGCTTGCTGAACAAGAGCTCATGTTTTGAAAGAAGATCATAGGCATATTTAATCTGATTAATATGCAGGCCATGAGAGTGAGGAGTGACCTGCAAACCAAGAAAATAGTGGAGAGGGCCTAGATCCTTGATGTCAAAACTGCGCCCAAGAGCATCAAGGAAATGTTGAAGCAGAAGATCATTGCTACCCGTAACCACAATATCATCAACATATAGCAGAAAATAAATTACGTGTTGCCCATGACGATAAATGAACAAGGATGAATCAGCAATACTCTGAATGAACCCGACAGATAAGAGAAAGGTACTCATGCGATGAAACCAGGCACGTGGTGCTGGTTTCAAGCCATAGAGAGCTTTGTTGAGTTTGCAGACATGTATGGGCCGAGATGGATCAACAAAGCCAGGCGGTTGAACCATATACACATCCTCCATAAGAATTCCATGAAGAAAGGCATTCTTGACATCTAATAGACGAAGGGACCAACCCCGAGACATAGTAAGAGTAATCACAGTATGAATAGTAGCAGGCTTAATTACAGGACTAAAGGTTTCATCATAATCGATACCTTGCTATTGGTGGTATCCTTTGGCAACGAGATGGGCCTTGTATCGCTCAACCGAGCCATCAGACTTTCGCTTCACCTGAAAGACCCATTTGCAACCTACTATATTATGTGTGGGGGAGGAAGGCAACAGAGTCCATGTGTTGTTCTTCAACAAGGCATTGATTTCCTCTATCATTGCTGCACGCCATTCCGGTTTTTGAGAAGCTTAAGAGTAGCAGGTAGGTTCAACGATATCAACCAAAGTGAGGAGAGCCCGAGGAATAGGATATCGGACAGTGCCATCAGTGCGTTCTCTGGGCTGGATAATGTCGTCTCAAAGGCGGCTAACCATGGGATGAGGTGGAGGAAGAGCTGCGACTGAGGGGGGGGAGCGTCAACCGGCGGTGAAGAGAGAACCAACGACGGAGGAGCTGGAACAAGCAGAGGAGCAGCCTGGAGGGGAGGACCTTCGGTCTGAGGTAGGTCAGAGGCCGGAGGATCTGCGGGCTGAGGTTGGTCAGAGGCCGGAGGATCCTCGGATTGAGGTGGATCAGAGGCCGACGGAATGGGCGAACCAGCATCTATCGTGGCGATTGGAAAAGATGGTGGCATCGGTGCTGATTGACGGGGCCGACAGAGACTGTATTGGAGCAGTGGGGCTACGCGATCTTGCGCTGGAAGAGATGAGGACCATAAATCGGCGGCGGTGGGAGGCAAAGAAATAGTGCAGACCGACGACAATGGGGATGACATCGACGGAAGATTGGAGAGAGGAGAAGATGTCGATGTGGAATGAGGAGAGGATGGGTTTGAGGAAGACAGAGTGGGCTCGACTAGGCCTGTGTCAGATGGGGGGGCCTGCGGAGGAATAAGACTGGATAATGAGACAAACTCGTGTGGACCAGTATTGGAAATTTGGAATGGGACTGTACCTGCAATTCTTTAAAAGGAAAGTGATTTTCGTTAAATAAAACATGACGGGAAAGATAGACTCGATTTGTGGTGGGATTGAGACAACGATAGCCCTTATGGTGAGGACTATAACCAATAAAGACACACTCGACACTTCGACTAGAGAGTTTGTTAGAGACATACGAACTGAGATGGGGAAAACAAGAACAACCGAAAACACGAAGAGAAGAGTAAGAGGGAGGAGTACCATAAAGGCGATGGTGAGGTGTTAAGAACGGGGGTGGGAAGGAGGTTAATGATATAAACAGAGGTCAAAGCGGCTTCAACCCATAAATTTTGAGGAACACTAGAAGAAGAGTGCGGGTCATGGTGGCAATGTGACGATGTTTGCGTTCAGCAAGGCCATTTTGTTGTGGTGTATGGGGGCATGAAAATCGCTATTGGATACCCAAAGATTGACAAAAACGAGAGAAAGCATGATTTACATATTCAGTGCCATTATCACTTTGAAGAAATTTAATGGTACTATTAAAATGAGTACGAATCATGGCCACCAAAGTTTGAAAGTGTGTCAGAACCTCATTTTTGCGACGCATTGGATAAATCCAAGTATAACGTGAGAATTCATCGGTGAAAAGAACATAGTATTAAAAACCACTAACAGAGAAAATGGGGGACATCCAAACATCACTATGAATAATATGGAAAAGGGTTGAAGGAGATACATTATTGGAAGAGAAAGGCAACTGATGTGATTTGCTAAGAGCGCAATCACGACAAAAATCACGAAAAGTAGATTAAGACCCAATATTGGGTTTTAAATAAGCTAAAACGGTAGACGAGGGGTGACCCAGACGGTTGTGACACAAGGAGGAATGAATGGTAGCTAGAGCATGAGGAGTGGTGGAGGTGGAAGGGAACTAAAGCGGGTAAAGGCCATCTTTACTGGGGCCCTAAAATAGGAGACAACCAGAGAGTAAGCAACAGATTTGATAAAAGTTAGGAGCAAAAAGGAAGTAAACAAGATTATCATGAGTAAAACGAGCTACAGACGAGATTTTTACGAATGGAAGGAATACGCAAGACATTTTCTAAGAAGAAACGAGAGTTGCCCAATGATAAAGGAAGGTTACTAGAATGAGAAACTGGCATGGAATCACCGTTACCCATACTTGCGGTGGTGGTGGTGGTAGGAGAGGGCTCGGGAATGGACCCATCTACATAACCCCAATGCTTGACCCCATGAAGATAGGGTTTGATCTGACGAAGCCATACCAGGTAGTTGGTTTCGGTGAGTTTGGTAAATTGGGCAGTGTTTTGGGAGGGAGGAGCAGTAAAGGAGGAAAACATGAGCGAAGAGGATGGATAAAGACGGGAAAGATAGGAGGTAAGAAAGACACCCTAAACTTCTAATACCATGAAATTGATTCTCATTGATTTGTGCAATTACATTGTGTACAATATATAGGAGTATGTATTAACAGTTTTACAAGAAGCAATAAAACTACATTAACAACATTATCAAAACTGATGCACAAGATTACAGCTATATTATTAGCTATTCAATGGAGAAGATCGATTGAATGTCTTTAACACTTTTGTACGCTTGGACACGGGAGTTGAGCACTTGTAAGTGGTGTGGTGCTTGCCTTTTTTGCAGCATTCAGACTAGTTCTCAGGGTTACATTGTCCTGGAGGCGGCTTTTTACCGACTATTTTGCCACTTGGATTTGCAGGTTTGAGCTTCAATGCTCAAACATATTGTTACAAGAATGATGAAGATCGAGGAAGAGAAAAGCACCTGATCGAAGAACAAAGTGGGACTTCATGTTCTTCTAACTCTTGCTAGTTTTGTTTTGGTTGGTTTGAGGAAGTTAGATCCTGATTAAGTAGGCTATATATAGAGATCATGAAGTGATGAAACAGCTAGCTAGCTGGTTTAAATATCAAATTGACTTGATTCATTCTAGAATGATCATTCCGTCCGTGAAAGAGATACTGCTTCGTAATATTGCTGATAAGTACACTGTCAAATTGTGCCGTAACCTTCCATGTACATATAATCTGATTATTGTCTGCATACAGCTCGTTATATCACCATATACAAAGAACCTAGCTCTTTGTAATTAATTATGGTTCTGCATGTACTGCAGCTGCATGCGTAAGATTGGCCTGGTAGATTAATACTAGTAGATTCCTTAATACTGTTAGGAAATTAGGGTCACCTTCCGAATTCCCTAGCCCAAGACCGAAACCGAATGAAGACAGTAATCACAAACTATGCAAGCAAACACAAGATTGTTGACGAGGTTCGGTCAAACAATTGACCTACGTCCCCGGGTGATGATGATGGTGGATCCACTAGATAAGAAGAAGATTACAACTTGAAGAACATTTTGGTTCTTCCACTCAAATAACCTCTCTCCTCACAACCCAAATTCTCAATAGAGAATTCCCAAATACACCCGATCTCTTAAAGCTTGCAACTCTCTAAAATCTCTCAAATTATCAGAACACTCAATTGATCCACACACGGATCTCTCTAAACGATGTCTCAATGGCACCCTCCAGAATGAGTCTCTTTCAACCCACAACGGCACCTCCTAGAATGAGTCTCTTTCAACTCACATCTTCTCTTAATGGTGTCTTCCAATCTCTGAAAACACACACCAAACCAATAACCTTGAATGACTATTTATAGGCTCACGATTAGTCCAACTCCCAATAGGATCTTCAATCCTAAACCTTTACTTCTAAGGAAAAACTCCATAAACCCTAGATACACTAGAATTGCTTACCTAAAGCCTTCAGAAGTAAAGAATCCAAAACAGACAAGGAATTAGATATTGAGCCGCAATCCTAACAAATACAAGAGAAACTAACTGAAGATTCATTAATGATAGATTACTCCAAAGATCCTCTAGAATCTTAAGAGTGGCCTCTAACCTATATTAGAGATGCAAACTCAGGAGCCTATTGAAGTTTAACATGCACGATAATTTTTGCTTGGAATTTCTGTTTGCTAATTATACCAATTCTTGAACATTAATGCATACCTTTCCTTCCTCATAAGATGAATTATACTTCAGTAGTCAGTAAATTAGAAACCAGTTAATATGAGAATTTCTAGATTCTTATTCAACTAGTAGTAAAAGTTAAAACAGCCAATAGATCCTTTTCTGGAAATTCCTCTACGGCTGATTCTATACTAAAAAAATGTCTAACTAAACTGTGTATAAATCATACTAAATGTCCATTGTTCTTCTAGTTTTGTTTTCTTCTGAAGGTGTCCCCTCTAGTATAAAAAAAGTGTATTCTTATTGTTCTACTGGTCATGTAATTACAAGGAAAAGTTTGGCCATGGGGATATTGATCGAGGGCGATTTCTAGATGAAACAAACTCAAGATTGATCATCTTCAATTAGAAAATAAGTATACCACTACTCTTACCCCTCTATATAAAGAATGTCGATCTTGTTTAGATGCGCACCCTTTCTTTAGCTACCTAGCACCATCTGCGAGCCCTTGCGCCCCTAGCACCATCCATTTTAGCCGCACAAGGTTCTTTTCCCGCTTTCGGCACCATCCTAGGGCGCAAGCCGAACCCAGCAACATGAGTCATCTCTATTCTCTTGTGGCGCGCATTGTCGTCCTCCATTCCAGCGACACGAGTCATCCCAGCGGCGTCCTCGTTTCAATTTCAGTGGTGCAGTTGTCGTTCCAAGCAGGATTTAGTCTTCGATCAGTGACAATCATTGTTCTCAGTGGTTCTTAGTCATTCCCAGTGAGAAGTTGGTGTTTGAAGTTCAACCTCATTGTCGATCATAGTAGTGGTGTTCTAGGCTCATCGGACATCGGCTTGCAGATTTCGTCTTCGGCGATGTCCTACTAGGGAGGAAGACCTCCTGATGAGATTATGGTACTTATGGGCTGCTTCTCCTTTTCCTATCTCTGGGCTTGGGATTTTGGGCTTTGCTCTAGAAATGGATTACGAGGAGATTGTGGGCTCTTTGACCTGGTTGCTAGCTGGGCCTATATGAAGGGTGTCTTGATACCCTCATCCATTACGTAGTAGCTTGGCAATTAGGGGTAGAGGTCCCTCTAATCCTTCGTGCCAATCCAATGGACTTTGGTCTTTGTCTACTTAATTATTAATTTCTCTAGTTGTACACCAATTGAAGTCTCGAGGCGTCTAGTTTAACTTTTTGAGTGAGTTAGGTTGAGAGAGTTTGGTCCTTTGTTTAGACTTGAATAAGTGAACTCATTCTGTTTATAATGAGGGTACCTATCAGATTGTTTGGCGGCTTGTGCCATTTATGATTTTGGTACTAGACAACAATTGATGTACGTGCCTTCTGGCATAGTAATGAAATGATCTATTCTTAAAATAAAATAATAATTAATAATAATAATAATATTTAAACCAGTGTGTATGTATCACCTACACTATATCTTATGTCTTATGCCCCACTGATTCTACATTTGGACACAAGATATAAAGAAATGAGCGCTCTTTGAAATTTCTAGCAACAATCCCTGCCTAGTTCATATGACATCCTCTAGTATGTAACTTGAGCATCGATTTTACTTTCTTGCTCCTTGCTCATGTTGTTGTTATATATTCTCAATTGACATTTTATAGCTATTCCATATCATATGTTGAAATCTATTTGCTCAATAGTCAGTAATTAAGTTCAAAGAAGCGAGTTTTAATAAAACTATGGTCGCCAGTACGTACTAGGGTCTTGGAATTTTGACCAAAAAGACATTTATTCAGGCATGAAAAGAACCAGCACCAAGGTAATTTATGAGCTACTATGATATTTATGTCCATATGTAGCATACTGTTTTTAAATTATCCCCTACATGAGCTTACAGTTTCCAATAAGGATTTTTTTTAAGGGGTTTGGAACCCAGCCTGACTAAGAGGTTCAGCCTCACACCTGAATATTAATAATAATAAAATGATGCATAGAGGGGAATATAAAACCTTCACCTTAAGTACTAGTACAAGAGTGCATCATAAATAAAACACACAACTGAAATAACAAAATACAAGCCGGAATCCCATAAAGGAACCCAAAAAAACCAAGACTAAGAAAATCTGTAATTAGGACGAGCTGAAAAATCATGACCAAAAGAGGATAGCAGAAACAGTGGTAGAAAATCCCACCAAATATAATTGTCTATGATGGCACCATAGTTAGCTGGTTTATCTGCAACCGAGTTACCTTCTCTAAATATGTGCGAAATATGGATATTCATTTGACGTGCAGTATGCATGCAATTGCCCGAAGCTGTACGTAAATGCCAAGGAACAGACAATGGTATCTTGAAATATCTTAATAAAATCAACAAGTCCACCTCCAACCACATATTATACCATCGTTTTGTCCAAGCTATGCGCACTGCCTCAATGACCCCCAACATCTCTGCATCTAGAGCACTAGGCACTTGAACATTGGCAGAGTAAGCACCCAGATACGATGCATTACAGTTTCTAAAAATGCCACCATAATTTGTATGTGCCTGATCACGAAAAGATCCATCAATGTTCGCTTTCAACCAATGAACATGAGGAGGATGCCATATATAACACTTGCACAACACTAAGGGTTGTAGGCCGCAATGGTGAAAGACCCAACAATTCAAAAATTGGCAAAGATTGAGGATTAGAAGAAGAGGTAAAAATCAAACAATCTGATTCCTTAAGAGACAATATCAACCTCTGTTAAAAGTAACCTCATTAAAATCACCCTTCATGCTTTAATCAATTACACTCCATCCATAAACTCAAGGGTAAATTGTAAATCGAAATAGACCAAAGAAGCTTGGAAGAAATAGAGAGGCTAGAGATATATAATTATCACCAAAGAGATCAACCAACGACATACCTGGATCAAATTGAAGCCTGAAAAGAGATACAATCCAATACTAGACTGATAAGAAATCTTCACAGGTAACAAAGAGATGATTAGTGCTTTCAATATTGTCTCTGCATAACTGGCATCTTGAACATAGAATGGAGCCATAGCGTTGGAGGAGTTCATCAGTGGGTATTCTATTCATCAAAACCTTCAAAGTAACCAAACTCTTTTGAGGTTGGATGGCACCATACCATATTCTGCGCCCCCAATTAAGCCACCACTGGCAGCTGCTCCACTAGCAAGCAGGAAGACTAGGCAGTGAGGCTGCACGACTTCTCTAATGCCCATACAGGTTGGTCTGACATGTCAAAAGCTAGTAAAGGAATAGAAGAAATAGCATCAACTGCCTCCTTGTGTGCCCGTTTGAAACTCCAAGGAATTTTTCATTCCTTATTGTGAATGAAACTATAAACCTTGTCATCAAGAAAATGGAGAATTTCAGGAGCTAGCACAATTGATATAGCTTACAAGCGTTTCACCAAGCCAATTATCTTCCCATAAATGTATCAATTTACCAGAGAAAAACCTAGAGAGAGAAAAACCTAGAGAACCTCTGCTGGGATTGAGCCTGGCCGGATGCGCCTCGGCTCTGGCTCTGGCTCTGGCTCTGGCCACCGGCCTTGTCAGGGCATTGTGGTTGCGGCCAGACAGGTTCTATTGCCCATGGACATGTTCGATGCTCGGAGGCTAAGGCGTGGAGTTCTCTGTCCTCATCTCCTCTCGTGTCCGGCTGCACCTAGGTATGCTTTGTCGTTGAGGGGTGGGATCAATGTTGGGCAGACCCATGGTGCTGCGATGGGTCAAGCGACAGAGCCACCATGGGTAGGTGAAGGAATGGAGCGGGGCAGTGTTCGGGCAATCGTCCTCTTGGGTCTGGATTCACAATCCGGATCCAGGATGTGTGTGGTTGGGATCGTGCAGTTGGATGGCGTCCTCCTATGGTGGTCCGACTGCGGCAACAGAGCGGCGGTGTTGGAGGCTCGACATCGATGGCGGAGTGGTGAGCGAGGTGGCGTAATGGTGTAGGCGCGACGTTGGGCTGGACAAGAGGAATGGAGGCTGATTGCCTTAGTTCTTTGGGCCCGGGCTTTATTGCTTGGGCTGGATGGATTTTGGGCCTGGGTTTGGGTTTGGGCTCAGGTCCTAAAATTTTTTATTTTTATATTTTATCGTATGTTATATTTAATTAGACGTGGCTTTATGCCGGTAATAAGTCTCTATCACTTTACGATAGGGCGACATGGGCTTGGTCCCGGTATGCGCACCCAGTGTGCCTTTTCTAGCCTAGCGAAGCGGCGAACTATTTGCTTGATCAAATTGACGCAACCTCCTAGTGGCAGAATGAAATTGAGTGTCGCCGGATTGATTTCCGTGTGGCAACATAGTGGGAAAGCTGTACTATTTGTAATGATGCTTCTTCGTGATAGAGTTATCTTTCTGATATGTCACCGCTATGTCAAAGCAAATGGAGTAGCCATCCGTGCACTCTTTGCTATTTGGTGCTTGTTAGAATACATAGATTTTGTAGAGAGTCTTGGTATTATTTCAGGATATTCTCTTTATACTTATTGTAATTTGGGGTTCAGGCTCTACGTCCCCCCCTTGTATTATGCAATTTCATTAATAAAGGCTTGAAGGCAACAGCACCAGCCCATTTCAAAAAAAAAAAATGTATCAATTTACCATCACCTACAATCCATTGCAGATTAGCATGAAATCGCGGCCACAACTTCTTGAACCCCCAACCAAATCAATGACTTCTTGTAGGAATTGAAAGGAAGGAAACCTGAAGATAAGAAACGGTCATGAAGTAGGGTAGTAGAAGGGGTGGCTTTTGTGACTACATCCCAACAACGTTTCAAGAACATCGACTTATTTAGTGTAAAGAGATCCTTCGAGCCCAAACCCCCTTGATCTTTAGGGTTTCCAATAAGGATGCTTCGGTAAGAATTCTGAAACAACTAGGCTTTTGATAATAAATTTGTTGAATAGGGAGTATAAAGAAAGCTGGATACAAATTAAGAAAGAGGCCGGAGTGCAAACCTATATGTATAGATATACAAAAATCTTGATGATTTGCAATATGCCTGCATTTAACTTTAAAATCTTACAACATTACACAGTTAAAATGTATGAAAATTTAGTTTAATATACCGAAAGGTCTTGGGCATCGTGGATTTCACCTTGAGCCTTCCAATTCTCATTAAAAAAAAAAATTCTCCCAATTCTCAAGGCTGCGATGAACATCCTCTACAATGTTAGTTAATTGCTTACGAATTAAACCTAGCAGAGCAACACTGCTTATGGAGCTTCATCTCGACTGATGCACTCCAAGATTAATCTTTTTTTTTTAAAAAGACAAAATTACACAAATATATCCACATATTAACTGGAAACTCTACAATTCAAACAACATGTACATAATTTACTATAGATACCTCTACTAGCAAGGCTACTTTTGTGATGACCTGGATTTTCATTATGTAATTTTGGTAATTAATAATGGACTAGTTGTACGAATAATTGTTATTATGCTTTATTCGTAGATTTTATATGGAGTGGAATGATTTTTGTACGTATAAATAATTGAATTTCACAGTTTAGGGGTCGTGTGAAGTTTGACTTTTTATATGTTG
>LYNE01001871.1:0-20608 GCA_001662545.1 Rosa x damascena
TGCGCTCACGTGTATCAGCCCGTATGCCACGCCCTCTCCCCCCTTCCCACTTTCTACTTTTGTTTTCTTTCACCCCTGAGAACCTATCACATACCGCACCCTCGGTACGACCCCAAAGTCTTCATCCCCGCTCTGATCTCGCCACGTGGGCAATCAGAAAAAGAATTTTTATTTTTTATTTGGGTAATTCTTTTCGTCAGGCTAGAGATACAGTGTATCTGGCAATGGGAAAAAGATGGTGGACGGGATTTAGGTGTGAGTGTTATACAGGATAGTTTTATTGAATTGCACGTATTAAAGGCGCTGCAAAAGAAAAATAAAGATGGAAAACACTAAAATAAGGCAAATGGGAAACTCCGAGGGCCGCGTTAAAAAGATGGGAGGTAGGGGTGGGACCCGCGGGACGAAAAAAATGAAAAGTCTGTTGGGTTCTGGAATTTTCCTACAGCAAACATAAAAGTCATAAAAGAGAACTTGCCAACTTGGGTTGCGATTCTACATAAGTTTGATTGAAAATGAAAAAAGTAAATATTTTATTTTAATTTCTTCACACAATAGCCTAATTACATTATTGATTAGTCATGCACTCATGCTCAATACCACCACATGACTATATTAATTAGGTGGTCCGGAACTATCACGTGAGTGATTGTTTGAAATAATGTGATCAAGATGTTTTTATATATAGAGCTCAATGCATAGAGCGAGAGAAATTATAATCAACAGCATGTAATTTGCATGTAGACCAATTACATTACCGCAAACAATGAAACATATACACGGTGACCAATTACTAACTATATCATAAGCTTAAAAACAAATTATTGAATTGGTTTGTTTATATTAAATCATAAAAGATATTGATGGAGTTGTTTGGTAATCACATATTCTTTTTTATCTTTTGGTTTTTATAAAGTAAGTTGTCCATTTGGTTTAATGGTTTGAATATGACATTCTTGATATTTTTGATGCTTTAAATAGTAAATGATTTTCGATAATATATTTAACTAATAGATGCTCTGAATTTTTTCTTCTTATGCTCTTACCTAACATCCATATAAATTAATCATCCATCTTTAGTGTTTTGATCTAGGAGGAGCATAACACTCGGTAATGATTTTTTATTTATTTTAATATTGAAACTCTAATGAGGTATATCTTTGTTGGTTGCATGGATGATGACTTAAGGTCTAATGAACGACATTAGTTCACTGTATTTACCCGTTTTTACCTATATTCTGGAGAGTCGGTGAGGAAACCTTTTGGTAAGCCACAATCTTACACAATCACATAGAAACGGTATGTACAATGGTTCGCCTAGCTATTACGCAAGTAAACAGCTTACAAGGGTCAACAACTAGCTAGAAGCTCTAGAGAGTGTGATGGGAGAGTAGAATGTGTGGAGATCTCACACAATCACATGGAAACGGTATGTACAATGGTTCACCTAGCTAATACGCAAGTAAACAGCTTACAAGGGCCAACAACTAGCTAGAAGCTCTAGAGAGTGATGGGAGAGTAGAATGTGTAGAGTGAATAATGGTGTGAGGATGTCCTCCTCAGGACATTAGGAGGTAGGGAACTCCAATCTTATTACAAAATATGTCATCATAATTCAGGGCCGGTCCTAAGATTTTAATGGCCTAAGGCGAAGAAATAAAATGTGGCCTCTCATATACACACAAAAACACGCGTGCACACATACAGTGCCAAAAAAGTACAAAATCCTGTGAAGAATTAATAACATAACAAAAATATATGAATTTTTATTTGTAAATAAATTTCTGAAATACGAAAATAGTTAAACATAATTAATATATAGAATTTTTGGTCAAAATTTTTATATAGAGAAGGAAATGAATTAGTCATTGATATGAAAAGGGAAAAGAAAATGAATTAATTGTCTGTTTTTATATGGAAAAGCTAAAGGAAAATGAAAAAAAAAAACAAACTAAAAAGAAGCAAAAAAAAAGGGAAAAGGAGAAGGAAAAAAAAAACTAAAACGAAGCAAAAATGGGAACCATGGTTCGAACTTGGTTGGTTCAAACACAAACCAACTACTCTACCGCTATAGTAACAGGTTAATCTCAGCATTTAATAGCAGACAAAATATATATACTCTATATAACATATACACAGAATTAAACCTCCGAGGCCCCAGGAAACCCGTGGCCTGAGACGGCTACCTCAGGCGGCAGCCCTCAGGGCCGGCCCTGTCATAATTAGTGGTGTGGAGCTCCTTATAGATGTGTAACTCTCTCAACTATACGTTTGGTATCAGTTAGGAATATTCTCTATAAGTTTACTAGCAGATATCTGAGTCGGGAATTCAGTAGTAACACACACATGTTAGCCACGTAATTCGTTAGATTAATCGAAAAGACTCATAGTTAGAAATTAAAGTTCAGGGGTTCCTTTTTAATGATAACTACAAGAAAAGTTGTCTTTTATAGTGCGCAATTCTCGACGATTTTTAAAACACGCTGTAAGAGGTATACACGTGTTAGCCATGTAATTTATTAGGTTAATTGGATAAACTTGCAGTTAGAAATTAAAGAATGAGGGTTCCTTTTTAATGATCGATCGCCACAAGAAAAGTTGTCTTTTACTATGTGCGATTTACCCCGATTTTTGAACTCATTGTAAAAGGTATAGATTTATAGCGCATATTTGCAACATGCCTTAAAATTTATAATGACAACACACATTGATGCACGTTGTAAAAATTATACATATATGGTATTTTATGGCGCACTTTGTACATGCCATTTTTGATTGGGTGAGAGGAATTCAAACTGACAACAAGTTCACCACTTTAAGTCCCAGGTTGCACGATGACTGTTGGTATTGGAAGGCAGATAACAAAGGTCTTTTATATAGTGAAAATGATATATCATGCTACCTGAAACTTATTTCTCAGTATTGCACCTATGATGATAGAGTTGAACGGTTATGGAAGTTGATAAATGTCATGAGGATCAATGGTGAAACATGATATTTGATGCTAGAGAGTGGGAATTCCACCTCATGAAAATAACAAAAGAAAACTTACTCCTAATTGCACCGGAGCCTTTTGAGCCACATTAGTTACTGTTTAACATGGTAACAGAGTATGTCTTTCTCCAATCATGTCGTGGACTTGAATTAGGGTTTCTTGAAACAAGTCTTGGATGTGGGATTTGGATCCCAAACTCTAATGTGTGATTTTATTTGTTAATTAGTTGCACATGTAGGCCTAAATTAGGATGCATGTGAAGAGTCATATTGGAAAGTGGAGATATATTAATTACATTAGAATAGTGACAGAGTATTACTTATTAATGAGTGGCTTACTCTCAATTGCACAAAGATCATTTGAGTTAAATTAAATTGAGTGATAGAACCTGCCCCAATTTCACCTTGAAATCCGAAGTGGTCCTGCGGAGCTCACCTTAGAATAAATTTTACCAAAAATTTGGTGAAACTTTCCCCTAAAAATTGACTATCCAAAACCTGTAAAAACAATCTAACACTCCTCAATAAGCTTATCCATCCTCAACTTCTGGAGCCTACCTGCTCCCCAAAATTCATAAACAACTTTTCAACAAGTAATATAAAATAAATCTAAAACTCATATTTTAATTATCAAATTATCTTTATACTAACACAACTGAAAGATGGTCATTAGAGCAATCTAGACAAATGAACTGAAATAGAGTACAAGTAGGTTAACATATAACCTACACAAAAGATGGAAGCGGTGGTCACTATGCCTCCTCTTACGCAAGCTCCCTCGACTACTATGCAGACTGGGCACGAGAAACCGAAAAGCCCAGAGAAAAGCATTTGAAAACTGTTAGAGTGAGTAAACGAAAAATAAATGATTTTAAAGGAAATAAAAGAAGATTTAATGTATTCCCATTTTATTGTCTTAAAAACCACGCATGTAGTAAGATCTCGTGAAATACTCTTAATCTTCCTCTATATAGAAATCTCAAAATGAATTCAAATCCTCTATAAATCATCCAAAAATCTTTTCAAACCCTCTCATAAAGAAATATCTCAAATCACTTTATAAGTCTTAGAATTCTCATTAAAATACTCAATGATAATATATCTTAAAATACTGATATCCCAAATCATACTATAAATATCATCTAGTAAAATAACTTCAAATCATCAGTGAAATCATCTTGTAAAACTCTTGAAATCTCAATAAATACTCAAATCTCAAAATAGACGTTGATTAGAGGGAATTGCCGACTAGTCATCTCATGCCACTTGGAAGGGATTGTTGACTAGGGAAGCATCGGAGCGTACTGTTGACCGTAAGAGGAGGTTGACTAGAGGGTACTACCGATTAACCATAAATGGTTGGAGGGAGTAGCAACTAACTACCTCATGCCATCTGGATGATAATGCTGACCAGATGACGCATCAGAAGGTACTGCTGACAGAAATATTCTGGAGGATACTGTTGACCAGAATATTATTTGAAGGACACTGTCGACCAGGTAATGCATGCATGTGCTAACATATTTACCTCCTCGGATGACTGAAATCAATCTCATTAAAAATATTAAACTAAAGAAATCTCAAGAAACTGATCATACTCAAATATTTAAATACCATACTCGTAACATTTAAATCTCCCATACTCTCTCAAAACTCGACACTCAAAATGCTCAATAGAAATCATCATAAAATCTCAATAATTCATCAACTTTCTGAAAGAAATTATCATACCTTGAAATTCAATTAACTCGAAAATTAAATAAAAGCTTTCGGAAAGTGAAACTCAATCTCAACTAAATCAAACTCGTAAATCACCAATCAAGAAATCTTATTAAAATATTCATACTCAAGTATAATCATAAACATCAATATGGTAATATAATACGCGATATATATATATATATATATATGCTGCATGCAATTTAATTTAAAAGTAAAGGTCCACTCATAGAATTACGCTATGACGTCTGCCCAACAATTTCCTCCTCGAGCTCGTTCTACACGTCGTCCTGAATAAATTAATATTATGAATAACTGTTCTCGAGAATCAGAACTAAATTGACGATAAAAAAATCAAAATCCTAGAAACGATAATTTGTCAAAAGCTCAAAATCATAACTGAATGCCCAATTTCATAGGTCACTTTGATTCGATAGCTATAACAACTTATCAAACATTGGGGCCGATCCTACGGTCGGATCTTCCCAAATAAAAATCTAAACTTCCCGAAGTTTCAGAAATTCCTTATCACTTGCCAAAAGTACTTCAATGGCTAAAAAAATCACATGAACGAGTTCTTAATGCACAACTCTACGTAACAAGCCAACAAAGATGGTCAAAACAGCTGGCACGTGCCATCATGCACCGCTGACAGTGGCAGCGTGTGGACCCCACTGGCCACCAATCCAAACCTCGATTTGGGCCATGAAATATCATCACCATGATCCTCTCATCATCCCCAACAAATTTCTCAACTAAGACAGAGTCCAATTTTAAGTGTAGAAGCCATAATTTACCTCGAAAGGGTTTGGGGAGGATTTGGGGCCGAAATCGCTCAAATTCAAAATTTGTCTTCCTCAGTCGAATTGAGATGTGAAACCTGGAGGGTTTGTAGAGGATGGAAAGACGAATAAAGCCTAATTAGTCTCAACTTCTAATTTGGCCGGAAATTGAAAAATATGCTGAAAAAGAGAGGTACCTTTATTCCTTTGATTCTTCGTGTACGGTGAATATAGGGTGCAAATCATATATGGTTGGAAAGCTCATTCCAAAACGATGAGATTGGGACTGGTCTCATGGCCTTAGATGGCCGAAAACGTCGATGGTGAGGCCGAGAAGGTCAGGTGGTGAATCTGGAAATTCTGGGTTCTTGGGGAAGGCTTTCCGTTTCTACATGGTTCTCAAAAATGGTGGCTTCTGAAAATAGAAGTTGCCATTTACAGTATCAGGCTTTTCTGAAAAATTACAAAACTGCTGCTAACTTGAAACCCCTATAGCTTCTTCGTTATAACTCCGATTTTAGCGTACCACATGTCCACGAACTCATTTTAACATACTCTACAACTTTCTTGAAGAACGTTTTCCCAAAGTAGACAGAATAAAAATTCAACTTTTAGCCCATAAAAGGTCAAATTAAGATTAAAAGGTGAAATTTTCATTCATTTACAGTCCAAATGACTAGTAAACGGTAAATTTGGATACGGGGTGTAACATTGAGACACAAGCCACACTTGTAGTTGTTTAGTATTTGAGAGGCGCTGGTAAATATTCTTCTCACTTAAGTTGTCTTAGTAAAAGAGGGATTGATGAGCCGATTGAACTACCATCACCATGTTGTTCGTACGTACATGATTTTCCTCAAGCTTATATAATAAAAGTAACATATGTTGCACTCATCCAAGTTTTAAGGGCTTATTACGAGTAATGATCTATTAGAAAATTTTATTAAGACTTCACAATGTTTTTTGCTTATGTTGATGTGGGCAGTTTAACGTAACACAAATGATATAGTATGAGAGGATACATTGATGGAAACTCCAAATAAAAATATTGAGAGTCATATGGTTTGTTGAATATGAAGCTTCATATGTTCCCAAAGTTAAGCATCATGCCTTTCTTGCTGAAATTGAAACTAGTAGCCTTAAATTTTAGGGAAAATTTCGCAAACGGTACACCAAGTAAAGGTCACTAATAATTTTCATACATAAAGTTTCAAACCTATCATTTTGGTACATGGACTCTCGAGCCTGACCCACTATGTAGACACGACGTCAATAACGCCGTTAATTTGAGGGGTAATATGGTCTTTTCAGTTTTTTACTCTGAGCACCAAACTTTCTCTCTCTGGGCACCCAGCGTGTTCTCTCTCTCTCTCTCTCTATCTCTCTCTCTCTGGCCATGGGCACCCATCTCTCTTCCCCTCTCCCAATCCCGATCACCTCTGCAATTCCAGCATTACCATCAATCCCGTCTCCCAATCCCTGCGCCCATCTCTCAAACTTAAAAGTCAAAACAAAAAATGGCATTGGGATTGCAAGGTTCAAAATCCCTCGGGGGCTTTGTTCTTCTACTCCTCCTTGCTGCGATTGGCGCCGTGGCCGGAGCATCATTGGCCCTAAAATCCAGTAACAAAACAAGCATCGGAGAAGGAGGAGGAGGAAGCATCTACGATCACCTCCGGCAATATGGGTTACCCATCGGCCTCCTCCCCAAAGGCATCACGAAATATTCCCTCGACAATTCCAGCGGCGAATTCCGGGTGTTTCTGCCCCAGCCTTGCCGTGCCAAGTTCGAGAATTAGGTCCGGTACGATTTCAACGTCTCTGGGACTCTCACTTTCGGCCGAATCGCCGACTTATCCGGCGTCTCCACTCAGGAACTCTTCCTCTGGTTTCTGGTGAAAGGTATCCGAGTCGATATGCCCAGCTCCGGCCTCATTTACTTCAATGTCGGCGTTGTCGATAAGCAGTTCTCTCTGTCCCTCTTCTAGTCTCCGCTCGATTGCACTGCTCTTGATCCTTCTGATCCCTCCTCTCCTTCTTCTTCTTCCAATTCCCCATCTGAGCTCAAGCTCAAGGTAGATTGTGATTCTGATTCCAATTCCAATTCTCAATTTGATTCCGTTGCTTCGATCTGATGAATGCGAAATTTGAACTAAGGATGGGCGTAGGGATTGTGGTGGTGATCGTGATGGGGATGGGGCTGGGATTAGAATAGGGTTTTGGTGGGGTTGAGTTTGGTGGTGTGGATTTAGAAGGTGGAGGAGATGCGGTGGTCGCTGGGGTCGAGTTTTCTGGGTTTGGGTATGTGGAGGGAGGGAGGAGATGCGGTGGTCACCGGGGTCTAGCTTTCTGGGTTCGGGGTCCAGCTTTCTGGGTTTGGGTATGGGGAGGGAGGGAGGGAGGGAGAGGGAGAGAGAAGCATTCTGTTTTTTTTTTTTTTTAACCAAAAAATGAACCAGTGTGTGAGAGTACTAATTTACCCCTTGACAAATTAATAATTACATAAGAGTTAACGGCGTCATTGACGTCGTGTCTACATAGTGGGTCGGGTTCGAGAGTCCGTGTACCAAAATGATAGGTTTGAAACTTTATGTATGAAAGTTATTAGTGGCCTTTACTTGGTGTACTGTTTGCGAAATTTTCCCTAAATTTTATCAATCTCAATATGATGCTGCCTTTTCTTAATCTCATTTGAAGTCGGTTTTGGAGTAGTTTTTTAAAGTTTATATTGAACAAGTTTTAGAAGAATTTCATCACTCCATAATTTAATTTCATCTGTTTACAGGTTGTAGTATTGGTAGCTTTGTTTTAGTATCTCGTTGGTAGCAAACCTCGGCTTTACTCCCCACATTGTTGATATAAACCGCCTAGTTGACCTTTAGCTTGTTTCAACAACCACGAATGACCAATCTTCTATTGGGTAACTTATATTTACAAAGAAGCAAATTATGCTCAATTCAAGCATGTATGTAGACCATACAATATGACGGCACCTATTCCAACTTAGGATGCACGTACTGTTATCCTATGTTTGTGATGAATACTTCACTGATATTTCTCCCTTTATTATTGATGTAATAAGAGTGTCTTTAACAGACTCTTTATATTGGCTCCTTAGCTATTTTGGAGAGCATGTTTAACTTTTTATCAATCTTAGCAACCACGTACACCAAACTCCTAAGTGGCTCTTCATATTAACTTTTAGCTATCTCGCTCCTAAATATAGAGAGTGTGATGAGATTCTATTACTTTTGTTGATTTAAGTTGCTCCTTTTAAGTTATTTTATGTAATTTATAAACATATTTAAACTATTTTTCTTCATTCGATAAATAATATAAATTTAAAACTATAAAATAGAGAGAATTGATGAAGACATATTTTAAAAGTGACCAGTCAAAATGACTTTCTAGCTATTTTGGCTAAAAAATGGCTAACATCGATAAAGATGCTCTTATGTCATATATGTATTAATTAAGCAATGAAGACTAATGGTTAAATTTTTTTTGAACTTAGATATTGCTCTTGGTTGATTAAAACCTTACTAATCAAAAAATTCTTATATAAAGGGTATAATTATAAATACAAATATATGAGGATTCAAAAAAAATAAAATAAAATAAAGGATGATCAACGTGTGAGGAATGGATTGAGCAACTGCCCTCAACCACGATGAAAATGCAGTTTTTTATTTTTGTTCAAGTAAAACTCTAATTTGTGTTTGGCTCAAACTCTAGGTTACTTGGCCTAGTGGTAATAGGGTTTAATTAGAAGAATCTAGAGATTATCTTTCCTTGTATGATTCAGACTCTATGTATTGTAATCCTCTATATAAAGAGGCCCCTATTATCAATGAAAATACACTGCGATTTTCTCTCAATTTCTGATTCCTTAAAACACGTTATCAGCACGAAGCCCTAACCTTAGGCTTAAAAACCCTAAAGGCCAAAAAAAATACTTCACCGGATTAACCTCGCCGGTGCTACCACCTTCCCTGCAGTGGCCTCGCATCCTTGCGCCCTCGCGACATCCCCGCAGCTTCCTCGCAGTCTTGCTATATCTCTGTAGCATCCTCGCGACTCCTCGCGACATCCCCGCAGCGTCCTCGCAGCCTCACGACATCTCCGCAGCATCCTCGCGCCCTCGCGACCCCTAGCGACCTCGCGACCCCTCGTGACCTCGCAACATCCCCACAGCGTCTTTGCTGCCTCGCGACATCCCCGAAGAATCCTCGCGACATCCTCGCTGCGATCACGCAGCGGCCCTTGCAGCAACCCAACAATTTCCCTGCACAGCCCAGCCACCAACTTTTGCTGCCAGATTCCGGCAACTTTTCAAGGTAAACTTTTCTAAAAGTTCCTGTTTTTGAAGCTTTGCATTCTTTTTCTTTTTTTATCGGGGACTCGCAACCTCCCTTCTTCTCCCCCCCCTTTCTTCTTCATAAGGGAGACCAAAAGCCGAACTGTGGGGATTCGTGCTCACTCTAAGCTTGAAGGTTGTAGAGTCCTCCAAACTTAGAGTTTGTTGAGAAAAAAAAAAAAAGGATTGACCACATACGTCATTGTTTCGATCTAATCCAAAACCCCTCTTGGAATCGGATTTTCTGGGAAGCGACTACGCTCATAAAATCCATAATTTCTTGGAAGCGACTACGCTCAGAAATTTAATAGTTTTTTGTGGTAGCCTTTTCGCTCCAAAACTAACCATATTTTCTTGTTGTTTTTCAGGATGAGTAAGCTGAACAAGTTGAGCTTCGCTCCACTAGAGACAACAAGCGCAGGATACCACAAGTGGGTCCATGATGTACGCTAGCATCTTAAGGCTGATGGGATCCTGAGTACGTTCCAAAAGCCAAGTCAGGACGTGCTTACTCCTCAACAAGCTGCTGCTTTTGAAGCAAATAGAGCTACTAGAGAGGCTAATGAAGCAAAAGCCATCATTCTCATGACAAGGCACATGAATGACACGCTCCAAAATGAGTACGTCAATGAGGAAGACCCAATAAAACTATGGGTAGAACTTGAGCAGCAATTTGGCAACCTCCGTGATTCCCTGCTTCCAGACTTAGAAGTGAGATGACATAGTCTCCACTTCTGTGATTTCAAGTCTGTACTTGACTACAATTCAGAAGCACTTCGTATCAAGTCTTTGATGGAATTCTGTTGACAGAAAATCACTGATACGATGTTGATCGAGAAGACTCTCTCCACCTTCCCCGTCTCTGCATTGATGGTAGCAAAAAACTATCGGATTGATGTCAATGCTAAACGCATCACAAGATTTTATGAGCTAATTGGTGCCATGAACGTAGCTGAAAAGCACGACAATTTACTTGTGAAGAACTATAACTCTAGACCCATGAGAGCCAAGTCAATTCCAGAGTCTAATTATAATCGCGCCTCCAAGGGAGGACGCAAGGAGTAAAACCCTAAGAATAGGGATATTTATGGACGTTCTGGTCCATATTCTCGCCCCAAAGAGGAAGGAAACCATCAAGATAAGCGTACACGGAACCGTGGAGGAAAACGTGTGAAGAGAGAGAGAGAGAGAGGCCAAGCCTCCGGTTATGGTGGTGACGCCACCAAAGGCAATAACCTTCCTTAAAGCGCTCCTAAAGTGCCTCGATCAAGGGAACCTTACCATAATGATGCTTGTCTCAGATATAGATCAACTGGACATTGGGCCAAAGCATGTAAAGCATCCTAGAATGTTGCAAATGCATACAAGATGTATCGTTAAGCAAGGGAGGCAAATTACATGGAACAAGAAGATCAAGATGGTGATCTCGATCTAAGGGTGGAAGACTACAAGGATCAAGACCCAGAAACTGGCGATTTTGATTAAGTCTTTTTATTTTCCAAGAGATGTAAGCAATTGCCATATTATTTTTGTAGTAGATGCCAATGGTATTAGTCTTTCTTCAAAGTAGGCGTACTCAATGTAAGTGTGATGTCTAGGAAGGTTTTGATATAAGTGGTACTTAAGCGAGCTTTGCTCCACCGATATCTCTCTACTCACCTGGTCACATTTGCATTGGAATTACCGAAATGAGTTAGACGACTACCATTGTTTTGCATTAGCTTGTTTATTGGATTAGATTTTCCTTGGTCAAATAAACAATGATGTAATTCTGTTTAGCTTATTAATAAAAGTTGAGTTCTTTTCTTTATGACTTCTTTTAATTACGAGCTTTTCTTTTAGGAATGGATGAACTACAATGTCTCGCTGATAGTGCGACTACGCACATCATTCTACTACATAGGCAATTATTCTTGGAGATGTTGCCTACATATTCCTCTGTGACTATGATGGTTGGGCCATCAGGTTTAGTTCAAGGACATGGAATGACCCAATTCTTATGGCCAACTGGCACCTTGATCAAAGTCGTAGAAGCTCTCCACACTCCTAAGGCAAATCGAACCTTATTGGGCATTAAAGATATAAGAGCCAACGGATTCCATGCGGAAACGCATATTGAGAACGAAAAAGAGTTCATTTGCATTATCTCTAATGATTGCGGACGAAAGCGCATCTTAGAGAAGCTTATATGTTAATCTAGTGGACTTTATGTCACTACAATTTGACCAATTGAATCCAATAATGTGATAAGAGAAGATCTCTTGGATTCTGACACATACTGGCTTTGGCATGACCGACTAGAGCACCTTGGTCATGATATGATGCTCCAAAGGTTCTAAAAAAGGGGCTAGGCGGCCGCCTAGGCACTGGGCGCCTCTAAGCCGTTTCGGTTTTGGCCTAATTGATCGAGCTAGGCATTGGGCTAAAAATCGGCCGCCTAGTCGGTCTAGGTGGTTCCTGGGCTGCGCTGGGCGGGTATGCTGGGTGTTGGGCGGTCGCGATTAGGCGCTCTTTTCTAATTTTTTTTTTCCTAAACTCCTCGTCACTATAAACACTCAAATTCTGGACTCAAATCAACTTAAACTCCTCAAAACATAAAGGGCGATTACCGTCGCAGTCTTCTCTCTCTCTCTTAGGCATGATCGCATTGGTAAGTCTTCAATCTTCAAGTCTGGGTTTCTCGGTTTCTTTTTTTCACTCTTCAAGCCTTCATTCTTCAATCAATCAGTCTCTTGCTTTCTGGGTTTTCAATTTCAACGTTCAATTTGCAGCAAAGCAGACGTCCTCAAGTTTGGTTCGATTTCGAATTCTTCAAGCTCGGTAAGTTGCTGCCTTTCTAGGTATTCAGTTCTTGTGTATGATACTATGAATAATGAATGATTGGTAATTGATTTGAGTTGTATGAATATTTGCTGCCTTGCTGGTTTTGCCATTTTGGATGATCGAGTTGTATGAATGTTTGCTTACTGTCTTCCTGTTATTATCTTACTGATTTGAGTGATTTCAAATTTGAGAATTTTCAATTGAGTAGTACTCTTGTATTGGTCCTGTCTGGGTTCGATTTCTTTTTGCCAGAAACTATTGGACTTTTGAAGTTTTGATATTTGGCATCTGTTTTGCCAGTTTTGAAATTGTATCCGATAATGATAGATATATTGATAGCTATGTGATATGGACTAATGGACAACTGGACAAGTGCATTTAGTTAAGATTTCTATTCATTTTATGTGCTTGTTCGATTCTATCAAGAATTTGCCTCATGAATGACAGATTGACAGAATCACCAGAATGAGTAGAAGGGGGCTGGTCCCTGCGTGGCTTGTTGGCTTTGAATAAATATCAAGGTCTATAATTAGGCTACAGTATATAAAATTATAAATAGTTTTTTGGTATGCTTTTTGGATTTAACCTATAAGAGTATGCTAAATTGTAGGCTTTTGTTTTGGTAATGTGAATAAGGAAGTGAAGGCATTAGGCCAAGGGTCTATAGGTTTTATCTATTATATATTATATTTCAAACATTATAATATCTTTTATATTTTTATTCATATAATTATATATTATAAAAAAAAAATTATAAAAAAAACCGCCTAGTCCCCGAGCTTCCGCCCGACTAGCACTTAGAATTTTTTAGAACCTTGGATGTTCCGTATACTAAAAACTTCACACAGACATCCATTCTTCAGAGTGAGAAGAAGCAAGAATCGAAAATTGATTCCAGGACTTAGTAAGACAGCAGCCACTGCAGCATTTGGGGTTGCAGCTATCTTGGGACACCATAGGGCCGCCCAAGTCCCTCGTGATGACTCCATAAATGGCACCAACCATGAGCATGATGCCATGGCTGTTCCTCCCAATGGCCATGACACCATACATCCTAATTCCCACGGCTCCAACACCATGATAGGAGATGTAGTCACACATTTTGCTTCTAATAGCGCTACAGACACTCAGGCCTAACCAAAATCCTCATTAGTTACCTCTAAGGCCTCTCGCTCATATTACAAAGCCTGTTTCTTCGGAAAATTATGACCAAGACCGTCCTACTTGAAGGATCCTAAAATACTCATTCCGTTCTTACAGAGAATCCAAAGGGATATTTGTGGACCGATTCAACCATCATGCAGACCTTTTAAATACTTTATGGTATTGGTTGATGCGTTGACACGCTGGTCACATGAGGCGCTGTTGTCCACTCGAAATGCTGCTTATACTAAACTCCTTACCTAGATTATCCGTCTATGGGCTCACTACCCTGACCATCCCATTAAGTCAATTTGACTTGATAATGCTGGGGAGTTTATATCGAAAATGTTCGATGACTATTGCATGTCACTGGGATTGATGTAGAGCATCCAGTTCCCCATGTACATACCCAAGAAGGTCTCGCAGAAGCCGCTATCAAACGACCACAGCTGATAGCACGGACATTGGTTATGCGCACCAATCTCCCTGTTTCTGCTTGGGGATATGCAATATTGCATGCAGCAACGCTAATTTGTCTACGACCCACTGCCACCCAATCTTACTCTGCGTTATAGCTAGTGACTGGGTACGAGCCTGATATCTAGCACTTATGCGTTTTTGGGTGTGCCATTTATGTGCCTATTACGCCGCTACAGCGTACTAAGATAGGTCCACAACGACGAATGGACATCTACGTTGGCTATGAATCTCCAACTATTGTCCGCTATCTTGAACCCTTGACAGATGATCTCTTTACCCCTAGATTTGCGGATTGTCACTTTGATGAGACAGCCTTCCAGTCGTTAGGGGAAGATAAGAACACAGATGTTCAATAGGAACGACAAGAATTGTCTTGGTCTGTCCCCATTATGTCTCATCTAGATCCCCGTACCGCACAGTCCGAACTTCAAGTGCGAGGAATAATCGAGCTCCAGAATGTAGCAGACACTCTGCCCGATGCATTTTCTGATATTGCTAAAGTGACGAGATCACATATACCTGCTGCAAAAGTGCCTGCAAGGATCGATGTCTCAAATACTGGACATAAGGCCACTACTGTGACACCAGGAAATGGCGCCATTGTCCAGAATGGCAATAATGTGGCATCTATGGCCGCAGGTCCCGCAAGGAAGAGTGGTAGACTGATTGGTTCGAAGGATACTCGCCCTAGAAAGATAGCGAATGAGGCACAAACAAATCCTTTGATTATCAATACTCAAAACCCATCCCATGAGAATGTTCCAGATTATGGTTATGTCCAAGAGACATCATTGGGGGACGCCTCAATGTCAGAACCTATCCCTGAGAACGTAGTGATCTCTGTGAATTACACTAGTGTACATGGGACGTGGGAAAGAAGCTCCATCATCATTGATGATGTATTTGCGTATTCAGTGGCGCGTGAGATTATTGAGACCGATGACATCGAACCACGCTCCTTTGATCAATGCCAACGTAGAGCTGATTGGACAACATGGAAAGATGCTATCCAGGCAGAACTTGATTCTCTAGCGAAAAGAAAGGTATTTGGCAAAGTTGTGCCAATACCGCCCAACACCTAACCAGTTGGTCACAAATGGGTATTCATTAGAAAGCGTAATGAGAGAAACGAGATTGTAAGGTACAAAGCTCGCCTTGTGGTGCAAAGCTTCTCACAACGCCCTGTAATCGACTACGAGGAGACCTATTCTCCCGTAATGGACGTTATAACGTTCCGCTACCTTGTCAGTTTGGTAGTTTCTGAAAAACTGAACATGCAGCTTATGGATGTGGTTACTGTGTATCTATATGGGGATCTAGATACAGAGATATACATGAAGGTCCCAGATGGACTTCAGATACTCAAATCAAGTAGCTCTAAACCACAGAGCGCGTTTACAATTAGATTGAAACGTTTGCTATATGGATTGAAACAATCCGGACGGATGTGGTATAACCGTCTAAGTGACTATTTGATTGGAAATGGATATGTCAACAATGAACTATGCCCATGTGTGTTCATAAAAAGGACAAGGTCCGGATTTGCAATAATAGCGGTTTATGTCGATGACATGAATTTAATTGACACCCTTAAAGAGTTAAGGGAAACCGCTGAACACTTGAAATCCTAGTTTGAGATGAAAGATCTTGGGAACATATGATTTTGCCTCGGTTTAGAACTTAAGCACCGTAGAGATGGTATCCTGATTCATCAATCAGCTTACACCCAAAAGATGCTTAGGCGTTTCAACACTGACAAGATTAAGCCTTCAAGCACCCTAATGGTCGTCCGTAGCCTTGATCCAAAGAAGGATCCATTTAGTCCAAAAGATGACGACGAAGAAGTGCTAGAGGCAGAAGTTCCCTACCTAAGTGCAATAGGTGCATTATTGTACTTAGCACAATGCACAAGACCGGACATCTCATTCGCTGTGAACTTGCTATCTAGATATATCTCTGTGCCAACATGACACCATTGGACTGATGTTAAAGATATCTTTCAATACCTAAGTGGTACGATCGATATAGGCTTGTTTTATCCCTACAGAGAGAAGATGGATTCGGACCCATCAAGTGCCAGGGACGCCACACGTGGTGAATTGGTGCCCTTTCCCCATCCCAAAATGATATAAGTGTTTTGGAAGGTTTTGCTGATGCTGGGTGGCTCTCTGACCCACATAAAGGTCGCTCCCAAACTGGTTATGTTTTCACGATGGGAAAGACTGTGATATATTGGAGGTCTACAAAGCAGACCTTAGTCGCTACCTCTTAGAATCATGCAGAGATTATTGCACTTCACGAAGCAGTTCGTGAATGTATATGGCTTCGTTCCATAGTTATGCATGTTCGAAGCAATTGTGGTATGAAGTCTACCACAGATGAGCCAACGAGCATTTATGAGGATAATGCTGCTTGCATTGAACAAATGAAGCAAGGCTACATCAAAGGCGACAACACCAAACATATATCGCCCAAATTCTTCTACAATCAGCAACAACAGAAGCTCCTCAAGATCAAAGTAAACCACGTTCGATCTGAGGACAATGTGGCAGACTTGTTTACTAAGTCATTGCCCAAATCCACGTTCGAGAAACATGTTGCAAGAATTGGCTTGCGAAAATCATCTGAACTCCCATGATCGTAGTCATCAAGGGGAGACGCAGACATCACAGGGAGATGTCTAAATGTTCACCTGAAACGTGAAGGCTGTGTTGTGCTCTTTTTCCCCTTCGACAGAGGTTATTTTTGTACCACTGGGTTTTTGTTACTCGGCAAGGTTTTTAACGAGGCAACGAGATAAACACCGCATTTGGGCAACACAAGGGGGAGTGTTCAAGTAAAACCCTAATTTGTGTTTGGCCCAAACTCTAGGTTACTTGGCCTAGTGGTAATAGGGTTTAATTAGAAAAATCTAGGGATTATCTTTCCTTGTATGATTCAGACTCTATGTATTGTAATCCTCTATATAAAGAGGCCCCTATTATCAATGAGAATACATAACGATTTTCTCTCAATTTCTTATTCCCTAAAACAGTTTTTTTTTTTTAACATGTTTTTTTTTAATCAATCCCACGGGGCAAAATAACATATTCATCATAAGTCATAATAAGCCGTTACATATATACCATTCCGCTGCCATTTGCCATTTATAGACAGAACAAGAATACAGTGGTAGTACCCACAATAGTACATAGAAATAGACCTACTTTTTTTTTTTACTTTGTCAAGGGGAACCCAAAAGCTTCCTAAGCCCAAGATAAACCCCTTCGGCACATGTGAAATACTCCAACTGTGCATTGCAGCACAGTGTCTGGCCACTTTGACAACTTCGGGGTTCAAACTTAGGTTGAAGAGCACACCCAACTAGGCAAGAACCACTAGGCCACTTGCAGTGGTTGAAATAGACATACTTATTATACATTTAAATACGTACAGGTAGCGTAGATTCTCTATTGGTACTACGCCGGAGGTGCTAGAAATAGCTAGAGTGCACGCAAGTGCTTAGGTTCCTAATACAAGGAAACTTATTGTGATTAAACAAAACCTAAGAACATAGGGTTTCCTAAAGAAAGGAAATAACAGAAAAGAAAAAGTCTAAATATTTTGGGCAAAGTCCTAAAGGACAGCTTGAGGCCCAATGAAGCCCAACAATAGGCCAAACCCAGGCCTGCTTCACCCTTTATGCAGATATGTCAGAAACATCACCTCTGACCCCCATCACCGCCATCAGAATGAGGCATCGGAATGACGCTCCACCTTGATGCTGCCAACAGAGTAGACGTCGTTGCACCGCCACCGCTGCTTGGAACCAACCCCACCCTCATGCGCCTGATG
This sequence comes from Rosa x damascena, assembly GCA_001662545.1. Taxonomy (NCBI): domain Eukaryota; kingdom Viridiplantae; phylum Streptophyta; class Magnoliopsida; order Rosales; family Rosaceae; genus Rosa; species Rosa x damascena. The sequence goes on from LYNE01001871.1 coordinate 18,133, forward strand.
CTGAACCGAAAACCAGTGCTCCCATCCACCACCACCTCAGAGCAACGAAACATAACCAAGTAGAAACCACGTCCATCCTCCGAGCAGAGCCAACCTATGGCCCAGCCATATGACTCATTATCCGTCTGGCAGCACTATCATGACAGCAACGCTGCTGGTCGGAGTGCCACCGAACGAGAGGTGGAGTTTCCATGTCGACTTGGCCTTAGTTTCTCCCTTTTGTTAACATGTTGTGGCAAGAAAACAATGATCAATTTATCTAACCAAAAAATGCTAACAAAATAAATCAAAGAAACTTATTCACAAAAAATAGAACAAATGAAGGAAAAAGAAGGTCAATTCAATTGAATGAATTTCAATTTTTATGGCAGCGAATATCAAGAATTTAAATATCGGTATCTTCAACTGTTAAAACCCTAAGGCCTTCCTGTTGCAAATTTCTTCTCGTCAGGCGACGCCCGAACTTCGGGCCTGGCCTCCGAGCCTCCCGTTGTCATGGGGTTTGCTGCCGGACGGGAAAACTACTACCCATGGGACACCATCAGGGATTCTCTCTGGTGTTTTGTCAGTTTGGTTTGGCTGGGATGGTGGAGACGGTGGTGGTCGTGCTGTCCGGGTCGGTATTCTTTCCCGCTGATGGTTTTCTTAGATCACCGACGTCATGGAACTCGATTTGTAAGGCTGGAATAGGGGATGTTTGTTGAGCCGAGGAGTCGGGGAACCCAGATCGGGGATGTTTTGTTCAGTTTGATGCAGGTCGGGGGTGTGGCTCGGAGAGATTGGACCGCTGCCATGGCAGTGTGGATCTTGACGACGTGAGTCGGCGGAATGGATAGAACGGAACTCTGCCGGAAGGGGCCGTACGACGGGCTGCTGGAGAAGACGACAGACTAGGCCTGAATTAGGCTGCTGGGCTAGGAGATCTCCTTGGTATGCCCTTTTAGGCTTTAATTGTTGGGCTGGGGTTTCTACCTCAGTCCATCAGCTTCTATTTGGGCTAGGGTTTTGGCTCTTGGCCCAAACATATGTTTTTAGCTTTTGTCTAATTACAATAAATTTCCTTGTATTAGGAACCAAACGAGTGTAGTTTTGGCTTGTCTATTTGCTATGTTTTTTTCATAGCTCGCTTTTATAGTGAGCGATAAGTTCAAATATAGTTGGTCTATCCTATGTACTACTGTGGCTCCTCCACGAAGCCTTGTTCTGGCTATTTTTATGTGTCAGCGGGTGAGTATGTAATGACCTTCTTGACATGCGTTATTATCAATGGAATTACCATTATTAAAAAAAAAATGAATTTCAATTTTTATATTAAAAAATAACAATAAAAACACATAGTTTCTATTAACATTTAAAAGATAATTTGAATAAAAAAAGAAAAGAAAATTGGGAAGCTAATAAGTGAGTTAACTTAAAACAAGTAAATCAAGCAATAACCAACTTAAAAAGTATGACGCATGTAAGTAGCTCCATAGACATTCCATTTTGATTTGCCTCAAATAATGGTAACAAGGGGAGACTCACCACCGTGTGACCAACCACATTCATACATATGACAAGTTCTCATGATTCTCTAATATTAAATTAGACAATAATTATGAAGGTTATTTTGGATCCATTTTCTTCCATGTAAGCCCTTGAGTCCCTTGCTCCTCGGTTCCACTAATCAATTTACTCCCTCCACTTTCTACATTCTTGCGACTACCCAATTCTAAATAGAATAACTGCTTAAAAATTAAAGGGTCCTTGACCCAAAGCACCAAAATTGGCTAAAATTATCCCACTTGCCCCAACAACAGATTTTTATTCCCACTTACCCAATTTCAAGTAAAATGACAATTTGGCCCTCAACTTAATTAAAAAACTACATCCATGCCATTGATCTCTCTCTCTCTCTCCTCTCTCTCATCCATCTCCGATCAGACTCTCTCTCTCTTCTCTCTCCTCTCTCATCCCTCTCCGATAAGACACACACTCTCTCTCTCTCTCTCCAGAAGGCGTTTGTATATCCACGTCGTCGCTTTCTTCCTCCTCTCCACAGCCGTGTTCTTCCCCTTCTCCTCCGATCCAAACCTAGAGCTCGCCCTGATCCAACTCATCCACGTCGGAGTCCCCTCGTCGTCGGAAATCACCCTGGATCTCTCATTCTCGCTGACAATCAAGGTCGATCAGTTCTCCGATCCACCACTGGTCATGGAATCAGACTCATCCTCGAGCCCAGAACCATACTTCACCTTCGCCTTCAACTACTGCAATTTCTCCGATCAGGTTATGGAAATTGACGAAGCTGTAAAGCCTTTTGGCTCTATCCCCACATCGGTGAAGGAAGAGTGCCAGTTCTATGAGAATCTGGAAGAAGTGCAGGTTCGGGATTTGCTCCGGGTCGGAGCTCGCGTTGCACTGTGTCATTGGATCCGGTGATTATTGGTCCGGCTATTGATTTGGGTGCCCAAATCAGTTTTTTTTTTTTAAAGTA
>LYNE01001871.1:27458-37850 GCA_001662545.1 Rosa x damascena
TCCATTCTGACCGTGTTTCGTTTCAATGGGAAGAAGCCATGGCTGTGCTGCTTTCCCGGATCCGGTCTGCACCTAGTGTTGGGCATCTTTGGCCAAGTCGGGCCCGACTCAAGTCATCGGCATGCGGATTTGGTTTGGTGGCGGTGTGGCTTAGGGAAGGGTTCGAAAGGAGCTGGAGTTTAGCCTAATTTCCCGGTGCGCTAGAGCGGCGGCTGTCCGGATTCCTTCGCTCAGGTCAAGAGGATGATCCAATAGCAGAGGGTGAGTGAACCAGTGCTTCGGGTCTGGGCAGGCTATGCGTTCCTGCCGATGATAGTTGCGGCGGCGGGGGGCGTCGTGTTGGTAGAGCCCAGATGATCTTTCTCCAGTCAAGAGTGATGGAGCAGCGGTCGGGGTCGAAGTCAAGGATGGCCTGGTTGCCCAGAGGAGAATAGTGTGGGGCTTTTTTGGGTGGGCCTTCCTTCTTCGGGCTTTGCAATAGGTGTATGAGCCCAATGCTATTAGGGTTGGGATCTGGGATCCAGGAGATTTTTTAGCCCAAAATTTCTTGGTATTTTGGAATTGGTTTTTTGGTTACTTAGGTAGAAGATTTGCTCTCTATTCGACATATTATTATGCGTGGAATAGGCAAGATCGGTCACACTACCGCCGATTATCCTGATAGAAGGTTACCCCCTATTCGACATCTATTCTTGCGTGGCAGTATGATTGACTATACCATTGGTACCGTTTTACATAGCCCGGATTATGTTTGGTGCTTCATCAAATGCTTAATTGCATCCGTTAGTGTCCTTGTTATGTTTTATTTCCGATGCCTAGTTGCATCTAATATTGTTCTTGTTATTTTTTTTTTGATGTAGTTTCTACATCTATAAGTTGTAATGTTTTTTATTATTATAAATAATCTGGCTGACTATTACTCTAAAAAAAAAGTCCTTTTATTTATTAGGATATGTATTCATTGAAAATATTATCAATATCGAAAGATTGAAAATTTTCATTCATCGTAGTTTTTTATATTTGTTTGTTCAACTTATTTTTTTGCCCCCACGTAAGTAAATTTCTGCGTCCGTTACTAGCCATAACGCTAGTTATTTCTAACGCATATGACTGGCGATTATTGATGTATGCGAATATAAAATTATGTATGCTAAAAGAAACTCAAAAGTCAACATGCTTGATTCCCCGATTACCATTGTATTAGCTTCTTTGGGACAATTCGTTGAACATAAGGCCTTATAACATTTCTTGCTATTTTCTTCCTAGCTTGTCCACAAAAAGGCAACGTATTATCCAGTATCCACACACCCTCAAGAAAAAAAGCCAAACACATACATGACCAAAGATACTATGATACAAAGAGGTCACATGAAAATGATGAGGCACTCGAACTTCGAACTCTGACTTTTAGGCATAGAGATAGAGCAACTATTTTCCCTTAGTAAAGCTCCACAAAAGCTTTGCTTATTTGCTTATACGTAGTGGCTGGGATCGGTTCTGTTTTTGGATTTTTTTGCCGGAACAGGGACCGGAATCGATGATATTTTTCTGGTTCGGTGTTGTTACGTTTTTCTGCAGGAACAGACTTGAAACCGGAACCGTTTAGTTCGGTTCGGTTACAGCTTGGAACCGGTTCCTGTACACACAACAAAACAGCAGCAAAATTATCTGGTTTCTCAACCTCCCGGCCACATTATGTTCTGCAATTTTCTCAGTTTCTCCATCAAAGAACACATCAATTCATCACTTGAAGGATTTGAAGACATTTCCTTCTCAAGTTCAAATTGGGAATCACCGATTGGGGATGAAGATCAGAAGATGAACTGGGGGTTTATCAGTTTCTGGCTTTCAAATGAACTGGGCATCTCAATCTTCAATGAAATGAGACTAGAAGAAGATTGGAATAGTTGCCACGAAGAACTGAAGAAGAAGTGAAAGAGGAGGAGAAGAAGAGAAGAAGAAGAACATGCTTTCGGCTAAGAGAGAAGAGGTAGGGGAGTTAGAATAAGCTTCGATGGACTGCATGAGAAGGAGAAGCAAATATTTTTGGATATTGCATATTTCTTCAAAGGGCAGGACAGAGATCAAGTGACTGTTATATTAGAGAGTTTTGGTTTTCACCCGATCATTGGTATAAGAGCTCTCATCAGAAAATCTCTGATCACTTTAGTGGGGAATAAATTGTGGATGCATGATTTGCTTCAGAAAATGGGTTGGGAACTTGTTCGTGCGGAATGTCTCAATGAGCCTGGGAACTGTAGTAGAATCTGGCAATCCGCTGATGTGCTTGATGTAATGAAGAATAAAAAGGTACTTTTGAATCTGAAGAAACTCCATTCTTGTATCTTCATTAGAAATTAAATAATCCAAATTGGTTCACCAGGCTTACCTGTTTTATATCTGTTTCTTCTTTTTTTCTGTCCTCGCTAGCTAACATTTTTATATACCTTCTGTGCTTATTGTGGGTAAATAGGGATCAGATGCGGTTCAAGGGATGGTCCTTGTTTTGCCTCAAGAACGAAAGGAGAATTGAAAAGTGACGCCTTGTCAAACTTGAAAAATTTGAGATTTCTCAAAATATCTAATGTGCTCCTTCCTCTTGGCCTCCATTATCTATCTACTGAGTTAAGAGCTCTTGAATGGCATGGATATCCTTCAAAGTTTTTGCTAAGAGCTGTTCCATCTGAGAAGCTTGTTCACCTCAACCTGTGTGGGAGCCATATCAAATATCTATGGAAAGGATTCAAGGTAACAATTTTTTCATTCATTTATGGGTTTTAGTAAATAGACTTCAGAAGAGCTTATAGTTTTTCCATTTGTTTTTCTTTTTACACAGTGTTTGGATAAGTTAAAATCAAATAGATTTGAAGGACTCTGAAAGTTTGATTGAGACACCAGACTTCAGGGGGGGGTGTCCCAAATCTTGAGAGGCTGATTCTTGAAGGTTGCACAAAATTATCCAAGGTTCACCCGTCCATTTGCAATCTCAAACACCTTAGATTATTGAATATGAAAAACTGTGAAAGCCTTCGGATCACTTCATGGGACATCAGTTTGGAATCTCTCGAAATTTTCAATCTTTCGGGCTGTGCACAACTCAAGAGATTTCCAGAGATTGTGGGAGATATGAAATGCTTGTCTAAAATTTATTTAGATGGGAGTGCTATAGAGGAAATACCAGTGTCAATTGAGCGTCTGACTGGTCTTACATTGTTGGATATGGCTCATTGCAAAAATATTTTGAGAATTCCTAGTGTCATTTCAAGTTTGACAAGTCTTAAAACAATCATTCTGTCAGGCTGCTCTAATCTTATTGAAATTCCCAAGAACATTGGGAATGTGGAATGTCTTGAAGAGTTGGATATAAGTGGAACTGCTCTAAGGCAAATGCCATCATCCATTGTGTATCTCAGAAACCTCAAAGTGTTATCCTGCTCCGGGTGCAGTGGTCAAGTTGCTACATCACTGCTCTTTCCCGTCTTCCAGAAGCATGCCCTGGACCGAACTTGTTGTTACCTGCTTCATTGTCTGGTTTTAGCTCTTTAATTTCATTGAATTTAAGTTACTGCAATCTGTCTGATGGTGCTCTCCCTAATTCTTTGGACCGCATGTCATCATTGGTGGAGTTGAATTTACGGGGAAACAATTTTACAAGCATACCTGAAAGTATTTGCCGACTTTCTAAGCTTGTAAGACTTCAGTTGGGTGGTTGTATCCTGTTGCAGTCATTGCCAAAGCTTCCGTCAAATGTAAAATTGGTTCAGGCAACTGGTTGTATGTCACTTAAAAGTGATTCTGATCAGTATGAAGTATTTGATTCAGCATATGAAAACCATGTGCGGATTAATAGGCGCACAACATCGACCATATATTACATTGCCATGTTCGATTCACAATTTGCAGCATGGCTGAACAGATATCATGAGGTTAATGAGGTACCCTTCTCTTTAAATATTTCTCTCCTATACACTGGCCAATCTTAAAATAAGTTCCAGTTTTTTCTTTTTTTACTCCTTTTTTATTATTATTTTTTTCATTAAAGCAGGTACAGGTTGAAATAAGTTTACCGGTGAGAACTGCATATGGTCTATCAATTAGTGCTCATGGAAATATTCCAAATTGGTTCAACAATAGAAGCAGCAACTTTTCTATAACAATCCCGCTTTCAATGGACATAACTAATAAGAGTAGGCTATGGATGGGGTGTGCTTTCTATGTTGTTTTGGAAGTTGATGAGAATTTTGATACGGGTTCTGATTTCAAAGTCAGGCACAAGTTTGACTGTTGTTTTGATACCATGGAAGGTCCTGGTTACAAACAAACTCTATACCACGAGGTAAATGTTAAGGGTGTCCATTTCACTGGGTCAATTGGATATTGGATAATAATACCGCATCTGTGGTTTTCAGCAAGGTTGAATGCCTTCAATCAGTGCAGTAGCATCGAGGCTAACACTACAATTGATAGCCCATGTGTGGAGGTTAAAATGAGTGGTGCTCGTCTACTCTACGAAAAAAAAGATTTTAGAGGGTTTGTCCAAGCGATAAAAAGGGTGATTCGGGTTCCAAGAATTAGGCAGAATAACAGTTTCTCTGGAAGTCTGTTGGCTGAGGATGGTAGCTGCAAAATTGACTCGAGCATTTCGTTGAAAGAACTTCTTAGCTCGCTGCCTTCAGATTTAGAATGCTATGAGGTCTTTCTCTATCATATATATTTTCATTCAACTTGAAATGCTTCATTATTTACCCAACCATTATGACCTACTCACTTATCTCTTCTTGATCATTTTTGTCGCACATCATATTTTCTTTATTCAGGGGCAATGCGAGGGGGGATTCGAGTACCATATTGGAGGCAAAGTCGTTCATCCCCAGACCTCGTCTCTGTTAGGAGAAATCCTTCAGGTCTCTCTCTCTTTCTCTCTCTCACACACACACGGTCATGGTCAGAAATCTAATTCCAATTTTTTTTATTGAATAGATATATTCTGGTCAGCACGCCGTGTATTATGAAGAAACTTTTCCTCAATATGGAATTCCAGAATGGTTCTGCAGTGTGAATGGTTCGTCGGCAGCCATCCCGCTAAATCCTATGAATGGGTGGAAAGGAATAGCTGCATGTGCCGTTTTCACAGTCCTTGACAGTTTGGATCCTGAAAAGACTCGCATACGCTGTAGTTTGGAGACTGGCTTTCGGAGTATCACAATATCTGGACGCATCACTAAATCTCTTATTAGTTTGAAGGTTCGTGGTTACGTGTGTATGTTTTATGCATCGCGTGGGTCACTTTCACGTGTTATGTCAAATCATTACACTTCCAACATCAAAGCCAGGTTTTATAGTACCAGAGAGGACATAACGGTGCAGAGTTGTGGGTATCAAATTGTGACCCATGAAAATATGGAAGAATTTATGGAAACAATGCTGCAATGTTCAATCACATCTCAGACTTCTCTGTTGTCAAAAGATACAAGTAGAGAAAAGATGTTCTCTAGATGCTTATTGTAATCAGGGGTTTAGGCTCAATGTCCCCCCATTGTATTCGACAGTTTCATTAATCAAGGTTTGAGGGCAATCGCACCAACCCTTTATTCAAAAAAGAAGAAGATACAAGTAGAGAAGAAGCACCGAAAGAAAAGGAGAAGCAAAGGAGAACTCTCCCTACCCAAATAGAAAAGGAGAAAAGATACAAGTAGAGAAGAAGCACCGAAAGAAAAGGAGAAGCAAAGGAGAACTCTCTCTACCCAAATAGAAAAGGAGAAAAGATACAAGTAGAGAAGACTTCATTGATGTATGTTCTCAGTGATAACACATCATTTACATGCTAATAATATCTGTTGTGAGTTGAAATGACTCTTATGACATTCTTGCCATAAGCTACATTCAAGCAATGTTTGGGCATCCCCACGGGAAAAGCTCTACGGTACATGCCTATTAGCTTTACAGTTTTTAAAGAAACGTTTAAAATGTCAATTAATGTCATTGATGAATGTTCTCAGTGATAGCATCATTTGCGTGCTATTATCGACTCTTACTGTCTTATGCATGTCATGCTTTCCATAAGCAACATCCAGGCAATGTTTTGACATCCCCATGAGGAAAGCTTTGCGAGACCAAAGTAGGCCAGTCCAATACAAAGATTAGATTAGTTCCATGCATCGGTAGACTAGTTCATCTCTATATTGAACTATTTTATTTGATGTATCAATACATTAATGTACCACAGCTCCGAACCTCACCATGATTGCTCTCTTTGAGCGAGGGTATCAATGCATCGGTTAACAATATAACAAGGTTGCTCTTTTTGAGTTCTTGAATTGATAATCCATTGTTACTCAAGTGAATAACAAAATTTTGTTGTAAAGAACCAATTTTATCCACATATTCATCATAAAGCCACAACATCAAAGACATCAGGGTATTAACCTTCACTCTGCAGTCCCAACCTAAAGCACACACCCTGCACTGAATGCAAGTTCCTTCGACTTTTCACAAGCAGAGAAATGGCAGACACCATCCTCTATAACCATAATCGGAAATAAAATTACACATACAAATCATAGGAACACAATCTCATGCTCAAGATATAACCAAAGCAACTACGTACATGCATGTGAATATAATAATGGATAAACTGTAATTTTTGTTTCTAGTAAACCTCATGAATTCTTTATGACTAGGTAGGTGCCCTATGCGATGCTGCGGGATTTTTATTTTTATTTTTACTCAAATTTATATGTAATAGAGTTACGATCGCTAAAAAACGTTAACCGCGAATGTTATCAAACTTATACTTATTACAAATGACATATTCTTAAAATTGCTGTCAAAAGGCCTTATTTAAAGAAAATTGTTAAAATCAGTATTGTGCAATCAGATATATCAAAAATGAAATGTATGTAACAACAAAGTATATGATCTTTTGACCCCAATACAAAAGAATAGAGCAGTATAACTCATAAAGGCTGAATCCCTAAAGCTCAATGGTAACAATTGAAGGAAGCCAAGAGGTTCACCTTCATCTCCTAGGGCGGAAACTTCCTACTGTCTCTGCTACAGGCCTTTCAACTGCATTGGACAATGCAATGGACTGTGAAAAGTCATTCCAATCTGAAGCCAGTAGTGCAGTCTCGTAAACTGAATGCTGAGGAGCCACAGATGATGGAGGTTGTCCTTTAGCAACGCGTAACATCAAAAAAGAATCAAGTAGGAAAATTGGGTCAAATAAAAAAATTATGATGTTTTTAAGATACAATACTGGCGAACAGGTTCTGTGCATACTATAGAAGCACAGGTCGGCTTCTGGATCTCTCCAATTGGTTCCTCAACAAATGAAGGCAGGTGTACTTGTACAACATTCACTGCACTACTTTGAAATGAACCATTAAGACAGCTCTGCAGCAAGATCCTCCATGATATTCTCAGATTCGACAGCCTACAACCTGCTGCAACTGTTGCCCTGCATAGCCATAGTTGTCAACTGGACCATTTCCATTAACATCAGGCACCAGTCTCTAGAATGAGTTTCTTCACTCATTATATAACGATCAGTAAATGAAAAACACTAAATTTTACATATGTTAAAATGAAAGCTCATCTACTCATCAGATATCAAGTTGCTAAGAACGCCGGGCGACCGCGGCCACCCCGGCGGGGCAGGGCCGGGGGGTGGGTGTGGTGTGGCATCGTCGTTTTAAGCAAAAATAGCTTAAAAGAGACCAAACGAAAAAGGCACTAAGGTCTTTTTCTTATGAGAGCATGATCAAGTATGAACATGATTTCAAGTCAAGTTGTTATAACTGCATAATTACTGAATACAAAGTAGAGATAATAAGCAGAAGTTTCCATTGCTGATTATAGAATTGATCTCATTGTGACTACTATAAGCATCATCTAAAAAGAATCCCTTTGCAAAGAATTATAGCTTCATCTGTATTTCCAAAACAGTATGAACTAAAAACCAGAAAAGGCAAAGAAACTAAACGAATGGTAAGTCCTCTTAGTCAAGTCAGTAGTGAAATCTACATAGACAGTCTAATATGACATGAGCTTGTAGTAGCAGTTGCCTCTAGCAAGAAGAAACTGATAGGGTACCCCACAGTGGCAGCTGATATGCATCACAAATTCACAATGCACTCGCCAACCTTCTCCACACTAACAGATTCAAATTTACATGGTTTAGGGTTCAAATATTATAGGGTTTTCCATGAGATCGATCACAAAGAGCATATCATTTATGTGGCTCTCGGAAAGTCATTGTTATCAATATAAGAATCTGAAGCCCTGATAATATATGCATAACATGTAAAGGGCACATATACACATAATATGTAAAAGGGTATCTGCAGAAACACAGTTTTCACTTAAAACTGAGAGTTATGAAGATACTAATATGATAAAATGGCAGTGAAATGCTTGCCAACCCAATTTTTCCTAAAGCCTTCTGTACATCGTAGGACTTGCATATTCATATTTTGCCCATCCTATTTGGAATAAAAGAGTTTTTAACCGAGACTCATACTCTTTGTTTTGTTTAACAACTCCTTTCAATCTGTAATAACATATCTAAGTGCTTTAAGAGTGCATATGTATATAGCATTATAGAAGCAAGAAATCAACTCAGAATATTATTTAAAGGGATTAAAAAAAAATGTAGGATAATATAAGGGTTGGTTAAGATCGATAATTCTATCAAATTGACTGCTGACCATAAAATCTCTATTTGTCCTTTGCTTAACATGCGCATTGCGTGATCATTCCAGTATCTAGCTACATATCTCTTCCTTCTTACTCCATGGTCGGCATATATATTTAGCTATAGTTTATACCTAGATGCACAAAATTTATACAGCTCACTTATCTTGGGAACGTATATATGCAGGCATTTCATAGATATATCCAGCTTCTTAAGTAACAAAGAATGCACATACTTATCATGAAGATGATCATCACCTGTTGATTAACTGCAGCTAGAATTCCAGCATCTACGCACCAAATTTCACAATGTATCTTCTGCATCAGCGGCTCAACGCCGGATAACACGACGCTGGGTCCTGCATTTGAGAAGAAACTGAGTCAATATCATATGTAAATTACAGAAACATAAATCAGTCATCAAGATTAATGTTGAAAAGCTTACCTGCACCACCTTCAATTCATCGGCACTCAGATCCCGCGGCTAGCTTTGTCAATTTGCTCCACACATCTGCCATAAGAAAAGAAAATATCAAGTGAACAACTCTCAACCACCATGTAAAGCAAATTAAGCACCAATAAGAAACTCTATCCATGTAACATACCTTCTCACACCATCAAGCAAGTCCTGGTCAATTCATTATGGCCTGAGAGGGAAGTCAAGTGGTATCATTTCAAAAGGGGACCTTGGTTCGCAGTCTCTCCATTCTGCTCACTGTCATTTTTCTTCCCCATAGTTTCCATATTCAGAAAACTTGGTGCAAAGTAGAAAATCACCCTGCCAATATGATAATAATAATAGATACATAAATTCATAAGCTTCACGACAGAAAACATCGTAAACACTTTTCAGTACGTATACAAAAAGAACAGGAATTTGTGCAACTATAAAGAACTAAACTCTGACAAATGTTCAAGTTAATGTAAGCAAGGCAGCCAAACATCAGACCAGAAGAAAAACCACCTCCATTCTTCTTCCGCAGTCATCCTTCCTTACAAATTTTAGGCCAGCTTCTTCAAGAATTCCAATGACATATGGGTTCATCTACATTAGAGTATCAGACCATGTCAACTACATAAAATATGACTGTGCAACATCATGTTTCCACTGGAGCTGAACTTACATCTAACCTCATATCTATGCTAAAACTACCCGACTCAAGAAAACGAAAAATTCAAGAATTTAACAACACAACTGGTGCAAGGTTAATTTTGATACACGGACAAATAGCACAGTACTCAACTTCATTCAACCACTCAACAATACAAAACAAAAGAACCACATGCATACTTTAACTTGAACACATACACAACCAAACTGACGAATTACACAAAACCAGATTCATAGCAAACCAAAAGGAATCATCTTCTCCTTCGCTCAATAACCGGTCTCCTGTAACCAAATCAATTCTCATGCTAAATTCAAAGTGGGAAATTAATCGGCACCCAAAAAAAATTTAGATAGCAATAACACTTATCGAAGGCGGTGTTCTTCGCCGAGCCTCCGACGAATCTATTCATGCATAAAAAAAATTCCCAGAAAGAAATGCATGAAAAAAATTGAACAATCCAGAATGAAAGAAAAAAATCGACCCACCTAATGACCTTGCTGATGACGAATTCAAGCTTTTAGGGTTTGCGATGAAGCTGAGAAGGGATGTCATTGCGCCGATCAATATGAAGACGCTCTGAGACGAC
>LYNE01001872.1:6767-17253 GCA_001662545.1 Rosa x damascena
GAAATTTTAACACAAACACAGCAAGGAGATAAGGATGACAAGTTCACAATTAGTGCTATTTCCAGACAACGGAGATGAAACACATGCTTTCTAAGAATTACAATGACTACATTTCAAATAGATCATCAATCATAGATTTATCGCAATCACACCACTCCCAACAATTACAACTATATTTCACAATTTACTAAAACCGAAAATCATTTGTAACAAATCCTTGTTTTCACTTACTCTTGAGCCGTTGACGACCAAGTTCATATATTTCAAAACAAATATTTATTTTGCAACAGATACGATTTTACAGCTAACAATGAATTCTACATAAAACTATCACTCCACTAATTTATCACCTAAAACAATGTGAGAGGGTTTACATCCATATATAGAGAGGGTTTACATCCTATCTTCATGGACCGTGACCTCCATATATAGAGAGGGTTTACATCCTATCGACGTGGCATTACTAGGAGCACCATGCAGCATCTGAGAAACACCACTACACTGCTATAAAGACTGGAAAATAACTCATCTACTAAGAAGGCAGCAGTAGACGGGATGCATAAACGAGATTTTAACAAATGGAGTTCCTGCAGCCACACATGACATTTGGTATTAGCTGATGACTCCATAATTTCAGCAGCCGCACAGACAGTGGGACAGGAGGACAGCCAATCTAGCATGTACTCTCTCATTTGAGAGTTCTGAGAAATCACTCTCCGTGTCAAAGTGATTTTCCCCAGAATCTGGAAACTGCAGGAATGCATTCCATGTCAGATGACTAGATGAGTAGGATAGTGCATGCATGAAATTAGTAACAGGGAATTCATCCTTCAGACAATTGTCGACATACTAGCTGTTTCTTACTATTTACCTCATCCAAAATTCATATCTCGCCCTCAGGTTTTGACACAATGATCTAAAGTCATTGGTCAAATGATGTTCAGCTACCTGTCCTGTCCACCAAAGTCACCACAGGAGCAAGAAACGACTCAAAGTTGTTCCCGGAAACCCAAATCTGCCAACCAGAGAAAGTTAAGATATAAACAGCTACAAAACAAAAAACAGGAACAAATTTGTATAAATCAAATGTTTGTGCAAAGATCAACTATACAAACTCATCCACTGAGGAATGTAGAGATAAGTCCTAATGTGGGGTTATCCTACTTCTATAGAAACTACCAACATAACTGCATATCCTTTTCAAACTAGATACTTTATTGGATTTCATTTTATGCTTTTTTCGTTTCACTTGCTCAGTGATTAATATGAGTACATGCAGTGGTGGTGAAAGCTTACCTTTATATCCTCTGTTAATGCTATAGATCAGTGATGTTGCCACTTGACTGAGGTTTGTACAATAATTATTCTAGATGTGTATATTCGTGTAAACTCTTTTTTAACTTGGCCTTTGACTATTTAATGAGGGAGTAAGAGGTTGTGAAGAACAGACAGAGACATCCCCAATACAAAAAGGAAAGTTCGATTGATTTTTAATCTTTAATAAAACACCTAATTGTAATACTTCGGTATTATGTCATTGCAAATTAATGACCAGTCCTTTGCCAACAAAAATGAGTTCTTGGATAGAAAAGTATAAAGAAATTACCTACTAAGAAAATTCCTCCCAAGAAAAGCAAGATAGGAGTCAAGAGAAGAAATTAGAGCCCACCTCATCATCTTCCTTCTTTGCCATCTGAACCAAATTTTGAAGCTGCTTCTAACAACTCAAACCCTCGAAGCTGCAATTTAAATGTCTTTTTAGTCAGATGACTAGTTAATCAACATAGGATGAATTTAGGAACAGCGATGGAGCACATACTTGCTGTTTCTGACTCGTAATATTGAGCTCATCCAAAATGTAAATTTCTTGCTTTCAGGTTTTGACACAATGATTTGTAATCATCAGTCAAATGATGCTCAGCTGCCCAGTCCTCCAAGGCCTTTCTGCCAGGAACAACCACAGCAACAAGAAATGACTCAAAGCCGTTCCCATAAACCCATATCTGCCGACCAGATGAAAGGTAAGATGTAAAGATATCCATCTGTAACTTCTGATAACATGAAAGAAGGGTAGAGGACACCACAAAATTCAAATGTAGCACAAAGACGAACACAAACTAATTTATTCTAGAATACAGAAGTTAGTGACATACCGATGTGATAAGGGGCCATTGCAAGTATTTGCTTTCAATGCTTTCCATAGCAACATATTCACCTTGAGATAGTTTAAATACTTCCATTTTCCTGTCTGTAACTTTCATTGCTCCATTAGGCTGCCATCCTCCTATATCACCTGTAATCCATCCACTCCAAATGAATCATCAACAAAAATTTTGAAGGCACCCTCTTGAAAAGAAACCAAACGATTGAGCATCAACCAAAAAAGTACTTCATTTCTAGTATTGTAGACATTTACCCGTACGGAACCACCCATCAACAAGGACAACTTCAGTTCGATCTTGTCACTTGTGGTAACCAGAAAACAAGGTTTTTCCTCCTAGGAAAATCTCTCCACATGGCACACTAGAAAGTGCATCATATCCCAGTTCTGGGACCGACTCATGCCGCGCTTCAATAGTTGTCAGGGGGGCACCAACAGTTCCAATCATAGGATAAACATTGCCAAGGGACGTAAAACACCCACCACAGCTTTCAGTAAGGCCTACACGATTTAACAAACTGATGAAATGTAGTTCTCTCCGTTTCATATATATCTGCTTCTGATGTCTTGTGGTAGCTGATTTAGAAACTTAAGGTCATTTGATTTAGAAACTTAATCAAACTTTTTGGTGGAATAGTCACGTTATGTACAATATTTTCACTTTCAATAGTTACATACAAGTCTATATAACATAGAAAAGCAGGGTGCCCATGACGTGTACGTGTGGGATGAACCAAATCCTCATTGAATTTTATTTTTCCATTTGAATGAGTACAAAAAAAGCATTCATACTGACATCTCCTAGGTCAAACACATATACCATGAATACTTAACCTTATACAATTTTTTTGATCTTCACTATGATTTAACTGATTCAAGTATAATATGTATCTATTCATTTTTTATGCAGTCAACCATACCATATCCTTCTGATAAATCCTTCTGATAAATTCCTCCACATGCCTGGGCAAAGGTGCAGCACCAGACAACATTATACGAACTAGTCCTCCTAGCTCTTGTTTTATCTACCACAAATAACACAGTTTGTTAGAATGTAACGCATAAGATAGAAGTAATGCATTGTTCGAATGTAAAACCAGATATTTCAAGAATAGAAAGATGAAGGAATAATAACTGACCTTGTCAAAAACAAGCTTGTCCAAGAGAGGTGCCGCTTTTGCTTTTGTTAGGCCCTTCTGCAGATTTGCCAACTTGCTGCCATATAAACGTTAGCCATGTATTGGTAATACTTCAACAAAGTTGCTTTGATAAAAATATAAACTATAAAATAAATCTGCAAATAAGCACCTTTCACAGGATGATTTTACTCAAAATTGTAGTAGTACCCTTAGTTTAATTAGTTGGTATAAAATCTGTAATTTGATGGCCAACCACAAAGATTTCAGCATAATTTGATATAATATGGGATCCAACTTCTGCCAATATGAAAATATAAATTTCCCCTAGTGGAGGGTTACAGTGCAACCCCAACTTTAATCAATCTGATAAAATTAAGATACGTGGAAGATGCTATCAGTTACCATTAACATCACCAAATAGAAAGCAACCAATTGGTCTAACAAGCTTCATGCAGAATGCCGTCCTCACATGTTTTCTTGGCAAAAGAAACAAATCCTGAAGAATAAACTATAAGTGCTTGCTAAATTGGATTGTATCCACATGATTTAAATTTTTTTCTTGGAAAACCTAACATTTTAAACAGGCAGAGCATATATGTATGGAAACAGATTAAGGATGGCAAATTTCATTTGAGAATGAAAAAATAATTTCATATTGATAATGCTACAAAATTCAAAACGAAAATAGTCTTGTATTGGCCTTTTTAGTAACAAAACTACCAAGTCTCCATGACCAAAAATGTTCCTTGCTTATTTGCCTCTTACACAAAAATGAGGTACATTTATGCTATAAAACTGTGCAATAGACCAAACATAGGTACAGACCTGGTGAAAATCCATCACCAGATTGCACCCCAAACAACCCATGCCAAGTTACAGACCTGCCTCCTGTTTTTTTTTTTTTTTTNGTTTTTTTTAAAAGAAACAGCTTTTTATAGAATAAACAAAAAGCGAATTACAAGGAGTCTGCTTTAAAGATCTATAGAGGGCAGGTAGGGCTATAGGCTTAGCATCTCGTCTATTAATACTAAATGAAAGCTTAGGGGTTTATACTACAGCTGCTTGCTATTTCAAATTAATAGTAATGCAAAAGGAATAGTAAATATGCAGCTATAGGCATTCTGAAGCAAATATGCAACTGCTGGAGATTGAGCAGAAATTATGTGCAAATGGAAGAAGATCATGAAAAAGAATAGTGAGAAGAGGTATTGGGGTGTCATTGTTTTAATGTAGATGTGTTTGTGGATTGATTTAGTAAGAGAAAGGAACTAAGGTGGAGAAGTTGAGCATAAGGTGAAGAAGGGGGAGGGTATATAACTGTATATTAGTGCATAGTTACGTGAAAGGGAGTCCTTTTAAGATGGAAAGACCATGTTATCCAGAACAGAGTAGTGTAACTCTTTCTTGGCAAGTAAGAAGAATAGAGAGGTAGGGAGTTTTGCTTGGCAGGGCAGGAAAAATAGAAGGGTATGTGAATGAAGTCAGTGGGGTATGAGTGGGAAAATGATGGTTATGATTCTAAGTGTATTGCTTATTGTTTGGTGCAAACTTTACAGAACAAGGCTTGTATTTCCTGTCCTCATAATATGGGCAGTTACAGTACGACCAATTTCTACCATACTTTGATTTTATGAGACCCTCTGATATAACATCTCAACAGAAAAGAAATTATGCCTAACTACCATAAGATTTCAAAGTTAACTGTAAATTTCAGATAATCTCCATGTAAATCAATCAAAATCATATGGATGTGCTTAATATCGTATCTAGAAATTCGTCCATATCAGAATGAAATGGGGCTGTGATCATTAACTCTACAATTATCCAAGTACACATGACAACATACAACAAAACATAGCAAAAATTATGAAATAGAATTGGAAAACAAATATTGGTAATCAAATAATCACCTTATAGAGAATGTATGCTTATCGGCTTGAGCATGACTATGATTTGAAGCTAATTGTGGCTGCAGCGGCAGAGGTTGCAAATCCCTAGGTGGGTTTTTCTGCTGAGATAGCACAGTAAGAAGATTGTAATGGAAGATTGTAAAACGAAAATGGGGGGAAAAACCCAGTAGAAGGAAAGCACGTATTCTAAGCTGGTTAGATACAAAATTACTCTGATTATGAGTATGTGAACAAAACAGCAATGAAATATGACTCGATACCCAAAAATGAAATATGAAATATACCTTGGGATGGAGAGCTCTACATCTCCATAACCAGGTGAGTAAAAATCCACTGCAACCAATCTATCACTAGCATTATGCAAAGAATCAATAAGTTCTTAGCAGAATGGATCTCCACCATGTTCAGTTTTCTGCCACCATTTCATAGCTTTGCTTACACAGATTGATGCTTGTGCCTGAAACCATATACATATCCAAAATTTCATGGCATGCACTGCGAAATTGCAACTGCCTTAGAATTCAAAAGAGCAATACTTTTTTTCCCAAATAAGAAATTCACCAAACTTTGACATCCCGGGATTTTGTATTTTATGTGAATATCAGATACAGGTTATTACAGCAACACAGTACGTAGGCCAGACCTGTATAAATGCAGGAGGTTTAGACATCCTTTTTCAAAGGCCTTGGAGTCCCACTTTATTGAAAATTCCAATGCTATGTCAACTGAACCTTCTTCTCCAATGTGGGAGGCTTTGAAGCTATGTTATCAACAAACTATCATTCAGGAATTCAGTTAGTCAGTTTCAAAGCAGTTAGGGATTCATAAAATTCCATCAAGTACAGGTCAATAAATAATTACCTTTTGATCCACATAATAATGCAGAATTCACTTATCTCACTTGAAATAGTGGCCTAATGTCACAAAACTCTGGTAAATCAGAAAACCTAGCTGCAGTAACCATTAGTGATGCAACAGCTTCCTTAGATTCCTTAGTTCCCTGCAATGACAATAAGGGAGCAAAGTAAACATTATGATGAGTTAACCTGTCCTTCTTTTATCTCATTAATGAAAGAAAGGTTTCAAACAAAAAAAATTCATTTCCTTTAGCAGGAACTCAAACCACCTATCTGATGTACATTATTACATGATTCCGTCTGGTCAACAGAAAAACTGTAGTAATGACAGAATCATCTAAAGTTTCAAATACTCATGGTAACCCGAAGTAATGCTATACTGCATCAGCAGCATAATCTGACACTAAGATTAGCAATCCAGGAAACCAAACTAATTAAGCGAAAGTAAGGGCTTTTATTCTTTCTCGCCAACATTTCTAAGGCCCATAAGCGAATGTATATATTAGCAGTTCAATCCGAAATCAAAAGAGCAGCTGCGTATTAATAGAGTAGTAGCATACCTTTGGATGAGGAAATAAATTCAGAAAACGATGCTATATAATCAGAAAATAGAAAGACCTTGAAAGTGGCTATCGGACGAGAAAACGTCTACAAGTTCATCAATGAGTTTAGTGAAGTAGATTAGTGCACTAGATCAAGCTTCTAAATTACAAATTTAATATTCCTTTCACTGATGCAATTTTGCACTTATTAGTTACATGGAATTGGGCATGGTAAACTAGTTCAACTCTATCCACACATATGGAGAATGCCAACAAAGAGTTGATATTACAAACCAATCTTGAAACTCCAAAGATATCAAAGAAAGGGAGAATTTGAAAATGTAAACCTGTATCCGTCACACTGGTCCATAGACAATGCCATGCTGCATCAGTAATTACAGCTTTTCGTTCTCCAGTTGTGCATCAGTAAATAATCCTTTGCAGTCAGTCCTCTGTTTGGGACGATAATTGTCCCAAAAGTCCTGCAATAGCATTGTTGTTCAGATGTCAGTCCTCCGTTTTGCGGCAAATGTCACATATTATCTCTGAAATGAGGAAATTTTCACAAAAGGAAACGATACCTTATAAACTTCATCATCAGGAAGTTCACTGGTGAGGTTCTCTGCACGGATTAGCTTCATACAAACGTCTTCATTCGGTGGCATTACAAGGTGGACACCACAGCTTTTTATGGAGGACGAATCCCAAGGATAGAAATGATAAATAATGACTCGACATGTAAAAGGGGGCAATGGACGTATATAACCAAATCGCGACATTTCAAGGAAGGGAATATAGTGCAGCCACGCATGGTTTGGCTCTGCTGATTCACCTAAGAGAAATGTAACAATCACTTCATTGATGTAAATAAAGACGTCAAAACGGAGAGTATCTTGTAGCTTTTGATTAACAGCAACACAGAAAGCCAATCCTGTGTTGTCCCATTTGAAATTTGCAAGTGTTTCGATACAAAATTCAAACCGCCGATGCCCCATGAAATCCATTTGACAGCTGAACCACTTTGGAACCTCGCTTCTTGGAACTGGAAATGTAATTCTGAATTTGGATTGCTGAGAAGATAGGAGTCGAGAGAAAAGATCATCCTTGTTTGCCATCTCAACCAAATTTTGACAGAGTCTCCAGCAATTAGTCAAGTCCATCACGCGAATCATTTGTGATTCTTTACGCTCCAAAATGTTTGACAACTTTGAAATTCTTTCCAATGATACGCAATCCCTCACATTCAACCAGCTAATACTTGGTGGAAGCTCTGGAATTTCTACGAGCCTCCTGCAGCCGCTCAAATAGAGTGTCGACAAGCCGACAAATTTGTTGATGCATTCGGGAAGAATAACAATGGGGCTTCCTGATAAATTAAGTAGCTGTAGAGGACAATCAAGGGACGCGAGGAAATCAATATTAGACAAATTGCATTCTCCCGCACAGAATTTACCTAGCCAAGGAAGCGCCGAATTGAATTCAGTGTCTGGCTCTGGCTCCAATGAACTGCCTTCATCACTCCGTATCTTTCTTTTCGATAAAGAGTCACGGTTGACATGTGAAACCTTTGAGTAAGTTGGAAGCACTTCAGACTCCACCTTTTTTGGGAATGTTTCGAGTTTTGGGCACCCATACAAATAAACTATTTCCAACTTCTGCAATTCATAAATGCCGCAAGGTAGATCTGTGAGGTTTCGACAACCAGATAAAAACAACTGTTCAAGGTTAATTAGATATCCAATGGATGA
Source organism: Rosa x damascena (assembly GCA_001662545.1). Lineage (NCBI taxonomy): Eukaryota > Viridiplantae > Streptophyta > Magnoliopsida > Rosales > Rosaceae > Rosa > Rosa x damascena. Next base: position 15,125 of record LYNE01001872.1, read on the forward strand.
AGGCAATGCTTTGATGCCAGTGAACCGAAGACTCAAGCGTGTCATGTATTTCATCTCTCCCACAATTTCAGGGAAACTCTCCAGCCTTCTGCAGTAGTGGAGATTAATGGATCGGAGGGATCTCCAGTTGACTTCTCCTGGTAGCGTCACAAGGTTACAGCATTCTTCAAGATTCAGGTCAACAAGCTTTTTGAGGGATCCAACCGAAGGGTGAACCTTCTTTAAACTTTTACAATTGCTTAGATCCAGGAACTCTAAGTTTGGGCTTCCAGACAGGTCTGGGCTTTGGGCTAGGAATTTACATCCACTCAAATTTAGGGATTTCAGATTTTCCATACTCTGTCATACCAAAGAAGAAAAAAAAATCAAATGGAAAATTGGTAAAGTATAAAGATTTCAATAAATTAAAGTCTTGAAAATATATAAATACCTCGAAACGTGAGATGCAGCTACGAGGCATATTAAGTTGAATTAGATTCCTCATGTTAAAATTGCGGGGAAAGAATTTTAGCGGACAATCACTCCATTCAAGTAACCGCAACTGATTCGGATAATAATCAACCTTTCCACAAAACCGTCCATTGATGTTTATGAAAATTTTAAGATTTCTCATCTTTTTGAAGCATTTAGGATTCAAGCATATCTCATCTGCTATAGGCATCTTTATCATTATACCTTCAATTTTACTTGTTCCCTAGTGTGAAAAAGGCAATCGTATTAGCAGAATATTTACTTTATATAATAAAATATAATAAAGTGTTTTGAAATTTCTTTTTTCTATTCAAAAATTCAAAAAGTGTTCAAGGAAAACCTAATTTGTGTTTAGCCCAAACTCTAGGTTACTTGACCTAGTGGTAATAGGATTTAATTAGAAGGATCTAGAATCCTAATCAATGTAGAATTACTTTCCTTGTATGATTGAGATTCTATGCATTGTAATCCTCTATATAAAGAGTCCCCTATTATTAATGAGAATACACAGCGATTATCTCTAAATTTCTGATTCCCTAAAACACGTTATTAGCACGAGCCCTAACCCTAGCCCTAAAAACCAAAACTCTTCTCACCAAAACAGCCGCAAGCTCCTAGCCCTTGCTAGCCATGCCGTAAGCTGCCCCTACAGCCCTTGCGCACCCATGTGCCACCTACTGCCCATGCAGCATTGCGGCACTCTTGCTGCCCCTGCAGCATAGCAGCTCGCTCGTTCTTGTGCAGATCAGTCTGCTTGCACGCCCCGAAACGTCTTGTTCGGGACCTTTGATCAAAATATTTTCTTCATCAAAGTTGTTCATCTCTATCTCCTCTATCTGAACTCAAAATTTCAGCCCTATTGGAGACGTTTTGAGACCTTACAGTATTCAAGGTGGGAGCTGTTCATATCAGTCAGTTTGCAAGCCCCGAAACTTCTATTTCGGATTTTCAGATCAAAATTCTTCCTTCATCAAAGTTGTTCGCCTAGGTCTCTTCTTTCTAACTTCCAAATTTCAGCCCTATTGGAGACATTTTGTGACCTGTACACCAATCGGAGTGGGAGCTGTTTAGAAGCGAATCTGCTCCGAATTTCAACAAGTTTGATTCGCCTAGAACTGAAGCTTGTTTGCAATCCTACAATGAGGATTGAATGCAATCCGCAATCCTAAGAGGTATGGTTTACTAAAAGTTCCTGTTTTTGAGTTTTTATTTCAATTTCTCTTCTTTTTCTCGGGGACTTGCAACCTCCCTTCTTCTACCCCCCTTTCTTCATTATAGGGGAGACCAAATTAAGCCGAACTGTGGGGGTTCGTGCTCACTCCAAGCTTGGAGATTGTAGAGTCCTCCAAACTTAGAGTTTGTTGAGAAGAAAACGATCGACCACATACATCGTTGTTTCGATCTAATCCAAAACCCCTCTTGGAATCGGATTTTCTTGGAAGCGACTACGCTCAGAAAATTCCTAATTTCTTAGAAGCAACTACGCTCAGAAATTTAATAGTTTTTCGTGGTAGCCTTTTTCGCTCTGAAACTAACCCTAATTTCTTGTTCTCTTTCAGGATGAGTAGCCTGAACAAATTGAATTTTGCTCCATTAGGAACAACTGGCTCTGAATATCACAGGTGGGTTCGTGATATCCGCCAGCATCTCAAGGCCAA